>JAAGAY010148153.1:0-69163 GCA_011801015.1 Ardeotis arabs | reverse complement strand
ATTTAGATTGGACATTAGGAAGAAATTTTTCACCATGAGAGTTGTAGATCACTGGAACAGGTTGCCCAGAGAGGTGGTGGATGCCCCATCCCTGGAAACATTCAAGGCCAGGCTGGATGGGGCTCTGAGCGACCTGATCTAGTGGGGGATGTCCCTGCTCCTTGCAGGGGGGTTGGACTAGATGACCTTTGAAGGTCCCTTCCAACCCTAACCATTCTATGATTCTATGATTCTAAGATATAATAGTTTATTAGAATGTAATTCAATTTTATTTTAAAACATCCAAAATTTATTTATTTTATTTACTTATTTAATATAGTATATTTAAAAATTAAGATATAAAACTCTAGTTCAGAAATAGAGGTAAAGTCATACAAAATAACTAGATGATAACTAGTATATTTATTGTAATTCAGTGAGTTATAGGCCACTGTTAGATACTAAACCTAAAGGAGCATTGTTGTTCTCAGATTACATGCAGTATCTTGGAGAAACATTATCTCAAATTGATATGGAGTTATGTGTTATACATTATGTCCAATATACACTTGTTGATACAACACAAGCTTATTGATTCAGTGAGTCAGTAAACAAAAGAAATCATTACTAGTGGATAACACATATTTCCCTTTGAAGTAGGGAAAAAACAATACTTCAGATGCCATTTTTGACAAACACTATCAAGTGACAACTTTGTAATAGTCTATCCATTTTATTCAGATTATTAATAAAAAATAAAAGTTTGCCCTTCTTCAAAACAACTGAAAATAAAAATAGTTGCTAACTATATTGCCCTTCATGGAAAACTGAATTTCCTCTACTATTTAATTTTCTCCACTATCTTAATTTTTATTTCATCATCAACCAGGTTGTACCAGAAAAGTCCTAAACAGCGCCTAATGTACCACGTCTGGTAGACTTCCCATTGGAGAGAGTTTCAAGAAACTATCCTGTGGATTGCTGGGATTGCAGATCAATAACCTATAAATGATTCTATGAAATTTAGTCTTTCAGTTAAAACTGATTTCTTTTTCCAAATCTGGCAAGATGTGGAGTGAAAAACAGATGTTTCTCATTTTTTTCTCAGTGCATGCCACATCTCTAGAGAAGATACAATTAAGGCACTACACAAGCCTCATATTACCCTATTTTTTTAAAAGTTTACCATACTAAGGTGTCTTTAGTGCTCACATTGCCAAAGTAGTACCTAGAGTCTCATCTTAATTTCTGAATCTAGCCAGCTGCAGATATGTTGAGATATTTACAAAACATAACACAAAAAACCCCCCTAAAGTTGTTACAAGTATAAAAGTAAAAGTGGGCTAGAAAACTGGCTTAAACTTTACAATGTTGTGCTATAAAAAAAAAAGTCTTTAACCTTTTCTAAGCCTTGTACCAAACATCACTAAATAGCTGGAAGGAATAAAAACAGGAGATACCTGTTTGCTGATGAAAAAAAAAGTCAAACATAGTCAAAGAATAGATTTTACTCTTCTAGCAAATGCCAGAGAGTATTGAATAAATATGAAGAGGAACTTTTCAGAAGTGGAATGGGTCATACACAGCCAAATTTTAAGATAGTCTCAGAGACTCTTCCTGATGACTGCAGTCTCTTACATCTCTTTGAGTGTTTGCATGATGGTTTTTTGTTTGTTTTTGTTTTTCTTTTCAAATCAGTTGAATATTTAGCATGTAAACAAAATATGTCCATTCCAACAAAGCACTGGCAGTGACAAATTATGTTTTCTGTTCCCTACTGTCATCAATTTTGCAATCAACTTAATTTCAGCCACAAATACAGGCTGGGCAGAGAATGGATTGAGACCAGCCCTGAGGAGAGGGACTTGGGAGTGCTGGTGGACAAGAAGCTCAACATGAGCAGGCAATGTGCCCTTGCAGCCCAGAAGGCCAACCGCGTCCTGGGCTGCATCAAGAGGAGCGTGGCCAGCAGGTCGAGGGAGGTGATTCTGCCCCTCTACTGTGCCCTGGTGCACCCCACCTGGAGTACTGTGTCCAGTTCTGGAGCCCCCAACTTGAATAGTTTGGGTTGGAAGGGACCTTTAAAGGTCATCTAGTCCAACCCCCCTGCAAGGAGCAGGGACATCTCCAACTAGATCAGGTTGGTCAGAGCCGACCTGGCCTTGAATGTTTCCAGGGATGGGGCATCCACCACCTCTCTGGGCAACCTGTTCCAGTGTTCCACCACCCTTGTTGTAAAAAAAAATTTCCTTATATCCAGTCTGAATCTACCTCCCTCTATTTTAAAACCATTACGCGTCATCCTATTGCAACAGGCCCTGCTGAAGGCCCCCTTTAGGTACTGCAAGGCTGCTATAAGGTCTCCCCGGAGCCTTCTCTTCTCCAGACTGAACAGACAGAATATACAGAACAGAATATGAGTAAATATAAATAATAGTTTAAATTATAGAAGATTTTGGTGACTAAAATTATATTCCCAGTACTATTACTCTGTCAGATGGACTTATTTATATGTACTTATAAATATAGAATAAAATTCTAAGGCAGTAACTAAGCACTTTCATGCACTTGTCAAAAATTGTATGGCTTCCCTGGAGACTAATTCTGAAATGTCCATTTTCACTGCTGAACTTAGATGGAAAAACAATTTTAATTATTAGTCTGGACTTCAAAAATTTCCAATTTACCTGAATAATGCCCTCCTTTCCCTTTGTCTTTCTCTTCCCCTTGTCCTTGCCCTTGCCTATGCCCTTCTCTAAAAAGTAACAATGTATATCTGAATGAGAATGCAAAACAGGTTGTGCTAAAAATAAAGTTACAGTGAAGTCTCCTATTTTTTTTAGACCTACTTTGTTTTCTCACTTTTTACATGCAGAGGATAACAAAACCAAACAGCCATAAGCTACTCCGTAATTTTTTCAATAAATGCCCTTTAAAAAATAAAACAACAAAATCTATGGAAATTCTGTTGTTTCATACAATGAGTTGAAAGATACTGTCCTCCAAATTCTTTATGAGACCAAAGTTTATGGACAAGCGAATGCAGTTTAGAAAAAGCCTTTCTTATACAGACAAGTTGAAACACTAATACTTCTATATTTGCTTTAAAATAAGAAATAATATTTTCCCTTGCTTTTTTTATACTTCTTGTATTTTGTATTGTAAAAAATTGAGCACATTCATTTAATTATTCAAAAAATATCCTCAAGGATTCTAGTAAAACTGTCTTCTTGTCTGAGCTAGCAGTTTTCATATGAAGCATAGCCCTTTTTTTAACTTGCAAACTGTCATTCAAGATACAAGGCAGTAACATTTCTTACATTTGCAAAATGCCAGTAGGTTGGAACTCTGCAAAACCATAAGGAAATTATTTTAAACAATAACATATTAAATATTTCAACTATCACATTATATGACTTGTAAATTAATACAACCTAATAGAGAAATCTTTTTAAAATGATATTATAACTTTTATTATAGATCTATTGCTAGTTTTGTCAACAATCTCTATAAAAAGGCAAAGTCACTGTTACCAATATGTGTGTCATTTGTGTATATGCACTCAGAATATATATTTTAGAAAGAAAAAGAAAAAAGAAGAACACCACAAATACCACAAAGTTTTGAAGACAGAAACAGCAAAGAAATCACAAGTGATGTGTGTCTGAATCACTTGTGTAATATACTTCAGTATTCCATATGGAATTCTGAATAAATAAGCAGCACATTGCATCTTAAAGCACTGTAAAAAATTAAATCTTGTTCCAGGTGTTAAATTTTATTTGGGCATGCGTGTTTTGGGTAATGTTAAATTAAATATTCTCTGTGTGCGGCTAGAAAAAAATGAATTGTTCTGTTACAGGCACATTCCCAACTGTTCAGTTACTGCATCTTGTATAATGGGGACGTGAATGTGATTCCCAGTAGCTATTTTTGTTTGGCTTCTATTTCATGAAGTCAGAAAATGACTTAGCTAGAAAAACAAAAACAAAAAACAAACACAAAACCAATATATACATAGGGTAGAGCCACCTGTGTCTTTTCAGGCAATGAATTTTTAAAAGATTTGCTTAAAAAAATGGAATATAACATTTTGCAATTGCCATTCAGATATAAGCTTTAGAACGGTTTTATTCCAAGACTGGGCATCTGGATGATTTGTACTAGATTCATGTTTTGCTTTTGGGTGTGTTTTTTTCCTACTACTTTTTAGTGCCTCATTTCCAAACACTGTTGTCTGCATTTTTGTAGACAATCCTAATTCTCTAGCAGATTCTACTTTACTGTTGAATTTCAGAACTTCAAAAAGATAAGGAGAGTGAGTAATTTTAACTAGATGCAGTACTACCATTGTAAATATCACTAGTAAAATGCGACAAGACAGAAAATGCATCTATTAAAAAAAATGGTAGCTATGTTTGGGATATGTTTCTTAATGCCTCACTTGTCTTCCTGCTCAACTTCTACAGCTTCTTATCATTTTCAGTTTTTCCTGTTTCTATTTTGCTATTTACTTGGCAAACTGCCTCTGTAGGTATTTAAAATGGTTTGATATAATGTTTGAATATCTATATAAATATCCACTCCAGTGACACAGCTATTTCATCAGGCATATTGCACACATTAAACATCTTCAGACAGATTACACGTTTGTTTTAAATACTCATTCCAAATCCTGTGATCTTGACCTGCTGTTAAATTTGCTAGTTTAGGACAAATCTCTCTAAAGTGGATGTGTTGCCTCTTTAGAGCTATGATGTATTTCTTTACCTTTAATGCAATATTATTAAAAAAGAACAACATATCAATTTGATCCAATCCAAATAAGCAAGGGAGTAACAAGGTATATGTTAATCAAAACTTATTAGAAAGTATGCAAGCAACGAGCACCAAAGCTTCTTCTCAATAAGATTTCTAAAAAATATTTCTAAAATAATTTGGAACTATAATTCACTTGGAGAATTACTTTTTTAAAGTTACATATTAACATTTTTTTGATTATAGTTCTGTTTTTAGTTGAAAGTGTAGTGATATGATAAGAGTACCAGTTAGTATATGCAGTTTATTAAATTTGTTTACTTTAAATTAGCATGTAGCAAATAAAGACTAGGACGTACTTTTTTCCCTTATAAGCTTGTCACATGTTTAAGTAAAGAATTTTACTATATATCCAGAAAGTAAGAAAAATACAGGACATGACATGCATTTTTATTATACCGTTTCTTTTGATAGTATTACTTCTAGTATTTTTCACATAGACACACAAGCATTTCTCATTATAAAATGAAATAAATGAAATAGATATTATCACTAACATAATTACCTATTCTTATTGCTCTGACAGTAAGAATGGGATTTTCATTAAATAAAGAAGTGCAATGTAATGAAAAATCCCACATATATGTATTTATATGCATATTTATAGATAAATTAATTATACATGGACTGGTATAGGAACATGTTACTATGCCAACTTTATATAACCATTCTCCATGGAAACTACAGTTCGGTGATCAGCCAACATAAGAATAAAACTGAAACAACTGTGTTCCCTCTCCTCCCAGCATCAATGAAATGCTAGTTGTTGTTATTATGGGAGGAACAGAGAAGGAGAGAAAAACCATTACATCACTGTATAAATCACAGAGTGGCCCTGCTCTGTGATTTACAGAGCAGAACACAATGGAACAGAAATTTAAAAGCCTTTGAAAAAGGCACCAAGGATGACCAGAAGTTTGAGATGGCTTCTGAAGGAGGAAGGACTGTGAAAGTCAGAAAACTTTAGCCTGGAAATTAAGGAGCTTGGGGTAATATGGCCATGGCGCACAAGAGCAAGGAAAGGATGGCTTGGAATCAGCTTTTCATTCTCCTTTTCCACACTAGAATTAGGGGATATGAGATAAAGCTAGCAGGAGCAGTGCTTAAAATTTAAAAAGAGAGGCATTTTTTCATGCAACAGGCTAGACCTGTGAGTCTGCTCGCTGAATGCTACTGTCATAGGACAGCTGATGCCAGCTGGGACCTCTGGAGATAGCCTTGTCAAAGCCCCCTCCTCAGAGGAGAAATTTATATAGGTTCAAGGGAAGACTGTGTAAGTACTTAGAGACTCACTTCTGCTGAACAAACTACAACACACTCAGGAAAACCTCTGTTGAAGGAGCATGGAGAGCATGGGAAGACATATCGTATGTATACACTTTTCATTTTCTTTCCTGGCAATCCACTTATGGCTACTGTTGTAAATAGCATACAGGCTTAGATGGTTCTTGACTTGAACCAGTACATCTATTCTTGTATTTTCATGAAACCTAATACATACAGACAATGCAAACCCTAAAATATTTAGGCACTGCTAAATGTAAAGAACTAAGCAGTCAGCTATGAAATTAGCAAGTCATGCATAACTCCTCTCGTTATCTACATATAAATGGAGGGGCATCTGTCTCTGAGACAGCGAGTAATGGGTACATATTCATCCACAACACATAAGAAAGACTTGCCTGTTTTAATAGTTTCTTATGTTCCAGTGAATCGGAGTCGCTCCTTGTATATGATACAATTACTTTCCTCTTACATTTATCGCAGTGCCCTGAGAAACTTAGATGCGTAGCTCTGTGTAGCATGTACTCTGCAACTTCGGTCAGACCGAAGCTGTATATCACAGCTAAATGAAATGAAGCTTTTCAGCTAACAATCTTCCAACAGAAGCATGCCTTTTCTGTCACATAGCCCATAAGACATGAGCAATTCTCAAAACGAATACTTTACCATTAAGTCACTCTTTGGGTTGATGGGGCCACAAAGCTGTAGAAATGCTCCACATGTTAAGCCTTTTGAAGCACAGGAGAACCTTTTGATTATTGCCTGGAGGCATAGTTGACATGAACAACTTCAAAGAATAGTTCTGTTTCCTTTGGGATGAAGGACTGAATGTACAGTACTGAGAAATTACATTTCTGTTTAAAAGACAGTTTCTCATATATGGTGGCATCATGTTTTGTTTTGTCATCTAGTTGACTAGGAACTCAGGGAAAACGATAATGCAATATATATTCTTGGCAGTAATAGTCAGAAGCATTCACAGTGTTTTCTGTCATTGATGCTGGCAAAATTTCCATCTTGCTCTTTCAAGGTGGACTCCATCATCACAGCAATTGATGCTTTTGTCAACTTCACATTGGATTATTACAATTTGCTAAGGACAATTTCTGATGGAGACATGCAAAGCCCAATTAATGCAAAAAGTGGCTGCACTCATGTTAAGTCATGTTTCTTCAGAAGGGAACTATATTTTGTTTGATTTGTCATCTGCAATAGCTTTCAATTTAAATATATGGCTGTCAGTTACAAAACCTTAAACAACTTTGATTCTTCAAAATCATACAGATTTTTTTGCAAGCCATGACAGAATTAAATAGCAGTGTTTTGGATACAGTTGCCTAGGTTGCCCTACAAGACTGTACCCCTAGGCTCCCCTCACAACTAGCTGCTTCATACTAGTAATATATTTTTTACCTTATACATGCTCTGAGACAAATCATTCTACCTTATCATTTGTCTTATGTGCAGTCTGCATGCCAGAGGGACAGAGTAGTATGTTTTTCAAATTCCAGTTTTCTGCTCATACAGCATCTCCAATCTTGAATTGCTTTAATCCCTTTCCTGGATCCCTGCAGAGGCTCTAGCTAGTTATGAGGCTTGATGCTCCAGGGGAACACTTTGCTCACACAGATCAAGCAAATTAAAATAGAAGGGAACTGGAAATAAGTTATTTTAAAATCTAAACTTTGCTTCCTTATCAGTAGAATACAAGAATATTAATGTACTGATCTTATTTTATTTTTACCAGCTGTTCCTAAGCAACATAAAAAAAGATTGTAAGATAGCTTTGGTTTTTAATTACATGTTCTGCATGTACTCCTACTATGGTAAGAAACGTATTAAGCAAATAAAATATATAAAAAAATATAATGCAAATATTTTCAAGAGCAATTCGATTTTACTGAGAGAAAGAAAAGGGAAGATCCATTACAAGAAGAAAACAAAAGGCTTCTCTGAGTGCCAAAGAATCTCAAGGAAGCAAAAAATTAAATTGCTTATAGGTTTTATGGATGTCTTTTCATTGATACTTGAATTCAATTCAATTTGATACACTCCATCATAATCCTAATCTCTTATACTTATGAGAGTCAGAAGTCAGGCTTAAATATACAGATTTCACATTTTTTCAGCCACACATTTTCTACCACTTGAAGATGTCCAAAAGTTGTATATTTTAAAGACTTCAATAAGATGTTCCAAAGATACTAGCTGATGTATACAATATACTACTATGACTACTTTTCACAACATTATTTGCTTCTTTAACTTGGTATTCAAGTAATTATTAGGTTATATTCTTTTACAAATGCTAGTGAACACTTGGTTAAATATGAGTCAAAGGTCCTTCAACCTTTTCTCATGTACATGTAGGATTATAAAGAGCAGTATCCAGCTTTTCACTACTTACTATTGCATTCATTACAATCAGTTCATAGTCACAAATAAGAATGAGTTGTAGATATCATAATAAACATTTAAATATAATTGCACTTTATATGGAGGAAATGTAGAACAACATATCCCCATTTTATAATTCTTTGTTACTAAAATCTCATGAGCTGGAAAAAAAAACTTTGACATTCTATTGATCAGATATTCTGTTCATCAAATATTGACTCTTACCTGCCCTTGGAATACAAAAATCAAGCCCATAGAATTGTCTGGTGAATATAAACTAATCTCTGAAAGGTGCTACCAAAAAAAGCTTCAGTTCTGAACCAAATAATGTAGTCAAACATAATCCAAAAGGTAGATTTAAAAATCACCAGTCTCCCTTTATGAATCAAAGGATAGGATTAGACTTACTTGTGACCCTACACATTTCTAAAACCAACGAAGTTATCTTATACCAATAAATACATTTAAATTCTGAAAAAAGTGTACTCAGAGTAGATGATGAAAGACAGAATGACATTTAAAAATACCTCTGTTTTCCCTAACAAAAACATTACAAAAACCAGATGTGCTATAATGTGCTAACAAAGTACAATGAATCTATAACATTCAAAAACTTAATCCGAGGCAAGGCCTGTCATAAGATTGTTGCCATTGTTTTCACCTGGGCTGACTGAAAACACTGCATGGATAAACCTTCTTAAAATAGTATGACTTCTGAAACTAGTCAGCAGGAAGTACCTGAAATGTCCATTTGAAAAAGGGTCAATGTAAGCATAACTGGGAAGAAAGGAATTTTTTAAATTATTATTATTATTTTTACTTCTTAAAATGCCAAGCCAAACATATGGAATGGTCTAGGACTAAAAGACAGAAAAGTGAGGATGAACCAACTGTGGATTAAATAGAATGAAAAAAATGTGAATATTTTATGTGGAATAGATTCTGTTCCTCAAAAAACCTGGAAAATACAATGAAAAGGCTTCACAATTCCTATTACCTACTCATTATATCAATTGTATGTAAGTTGGGTTTAACTGTCTTCTGAAAGCCCCTCTGAGCCCAATGATAGCTTTATTATTAATTTGCCAATTTGTATAATGTTTGTTGTTGTGGCAGCCAGTTCCTTTAATTAAGAAGACTAAAATACAAAGGAAGGTAGATGGGCATCCTTTCACATGGTAATCTGTTTCCTGAAGCCCTGATTCAGTGGCAGTCTGCCCAGGATAGAACTGAATTACAACTCCCAGCACCAGTCTCATTTCCAATGAGTTGTTTTAATTTTAAACCAAGGGTCTGAAGAAAAAAAAGATATTTCAGATAATACACAATTCCAGAGCTATCCCAAAGGGTGTTTTTCACATTCATTTCAGGAAGAAGCCTGTAGAGTTGTTCATGTAATTGATTCCCACATAATTCAAGAAAAGCTGAAGCTGGCAGTGATGCCTACAGTTAAGGCAGTCTGACACTTACCCATTACTGAACACTTTTTGCTACTTGCTATTTCCAGTTTTACTAGTCACAATAATACAAACATCCCAAGCCAGATCCCCAAAAAACAAGGAGACTCTAAATGATACTGGAGTTTTGGTTTTCCTCCTGCTTATTCCACAGTGAGTGTGTAAGAGGCATTAAGATTCCTTATTCATTTAGATGTTTACGGTGTTTTGCTAGGGTAGGAGCTATTCCTCCCTTCCTTATTCTTCAATTATTCTGCTTCTCCATCCTCCATATCAGTCCTGTTCTCCATTCTGTACATCAGCTTTGTTTAGACTGCTTAAAGCAAGAACAGTAGAAAAGGAGTTCACAGCTCCTGTTCACAGCACAGGAGCAAACTCAACTTAATGACCTTTTTATGTTTCTGATTTCCACTTATACACATTACTTGGAATGGTAGCAGCTGCTGAAGGATAAGAAAGGGAGTTATGTCTGTCTTCTGAAGCATATCAATGTAGAAGAGGAAATCAGCTAAAAAAAAGTCTTTTCCCTGGACCCCCTCAGAAGAAGAAATTTATATCAAATATGGTACTCCTTTTTGCAGGATCTCAACCATGTCTCACAACCACTTACCTTACTGTGGTCTTACATTGCTCATGAAAATCTTTATGACCCTGGCAACACTAAAAATCCTGATTTTAATTGTTTGCAGTTTTCCTGACTCTGCTTCTATGAACAAGTCCTCCTGATGGCCAATGCTGGGCTCAGAAGCAAGTGCAAGATAGGTACTCTCACAATGTTTGGAGTAAGTTCCCAAGCAAAAGAGAGGAGAAACACAAGTACTTTCATTTAATTCAGAAGATTTATTTGTGAAAGAAGAAAGGGTGCTGCAGCACCCAAAGTTTGAAAAAAATGAGGCTAGAGTGAACATGAGCCCAGAAAGAAGAAATAGGAGAATGCACAGGATTGAATCTTCAGACTAGTGATCAAACAATAGTGGCTAAATAAATTACCAGACATCTGAGCCACAGAAATAGTCTTTATTCAGGTGGCAGCCCACTGCAAAAGTAAGCTTATGTGAATTATTTTAGTATGTATTGAGAGGTTTAAGCTAAACCATAATATATTTATTGTGGGACCAATACTAGTTAATATCTTCATCAATGACATGGTGGGACTGAATGCACCTTCAGCAAGTTTGCAGATGACATCAAGCTGAGTGCCGCAGTTGATTCGCTTGAGGGAAGTGATGCCACCCAGAGGCACCCTGACAGTCTTGAGGAGTGGGCCCACGCAAATGTCATTAAGTTCAACAAGGCCAAGTGCAAGGTCCTGCACATGGGTCAGGGCAAACCCTGGTATCAAAACAGACTGAAGTCTGAAGGGATTTAGAGCAGCCCCAGAAAAAGACTTGGGAATATCGGTAGATGAAAAATATGACATAAACCCGCAACATGCGCTTGCAGCCCAGAAATCCAGTTGTATCCTGGGCTGCATAATAAGAAGCGTGACTGACCAGTAGGTTGAGGGAGGTGATACTTCCCTGCTACTCTGCTCTTGTGAGACCCCATTTGGAGTACTACATCCAACTCTGAGGTCCCCAGCACAAGAAAGACACGGATGTGTTAGGGTAGGTCCAGAGGATGGTCACAAAAATGATCAAAGGGCGGAACACTTCTCCTGTGAAGAAAGGCTGAGAGAATTGGGGCTGTTCAGCCTGCAGAAGAGAAGGCTCTGAGGAGACCTCAGTGGCCTTTCAATATATAAAGGAGATAAAAATGGAGAAAGACGTTTTACCAAGGTCTGTAGTGACAGGACAAGGGGCAAAGTTTATAAACTGAAAGAGGGTAGACCTAGATTGGACATAAGGAAGATTTTTTTTTTTTTTTTACAATGAGAGTAGTGAGACACTGGAACGGTCTGCCCAGAGAAGTTTTGGACGCTGCATCATTGGAAGTGTTCAAGATCAGGTTGGACTGGGCTTTGAGGGACCTAATCCAGTGGAAAGTGTCCCTGACCATGGCAGAGGGGTTGTAGATAGATGATCTTTAAAGGTGAATTCCAAACTCAAAATATTCTATGATTCTGTGATCATGAATGTAAATATTGTACCTCAATTGACATGTGCAGATTTCATCTGTTAATGTGTTTATATGCCTCAAGAGTCACTGTAACTTCACTATTTCGTTGTAGGATAGAAATTAATCACAGATTATGATCCTCTCAGATTCTGGAAAAAAATGCCAGCAATCAAGGCAAATATTTACTTAAATTACAATTAAACAACAGTAATTCCTGGCTGTCCATGGGCCATTTGCCTTGTTAATTCTGTTGAATACTAATGAAATTCCCTAACTATTAACAGAAGGACACAAAGTATCAACAGGTGGAAATCAAGCCACAGACTGGCAATAATATCTTTGTTTCTCAATCTTTTTCATTTCATAAGAAATGAAATCAGTTTAATTTCTTATAGTACATTATAAAGCTATCAAATTGTTACACACAACTAAGAATGATCATTCTGCCTTAATATTAGCAGGTGGGTTTTTTAAAACAAAATTATATCCTTAAGCTTCAATTTTGGCCATCAATCACAATCCAGATATTGAACAGATGATTGTATAGGGGAAGATATTTATGCTCCATTCTTAAGTATGTTCATAAAATACGTTCTCAGTATTTAATATTTCTACAAATATAGCAATTGAATAGGGGCTTAGATAATAAATGTGAGTTGATATATTTATTACACGTCATCGAGAATAATGTATACAATCTATAGAGTAGCTTAATTTTAAAGGAGTTTCACCATATTACAAGTATATAAGCTATAAGATTACATGTATTCAGTCAGAAGCCTTAAAAAGCCAGAGAATTATGATGATAAATCATAGTACATTTCTTTGGATATATATTTGTGCACACATACTTTATAAACTACCTGTCATCTAAATTTGATTGTAAATTAATTTTCTCTTTGTGTACAAAACACAGGAGTACCTACATATCCGTAAACATGATTTTAATTTTTTTAGTGTCAGTTTATGTTAGAAGTTCCTACATATAACTCTGAAAAGCACTAGAAAATAAGTTTCGAGATAAAAGTGCCTGACATTAAACAGCGAATGGTTTCAGATAATAGCATTTTTGAGCACTAGATTAAGCAGCAAATCCAATTGAGTTCATATACCACACACAGTAGCAACAACGCCCTGAAATCTTCGCAAAGCAATATATAGTAACTAAAGTAGTTATACGACAGTATTCATACTAACCTGCAATGAAAAGTTCTTCCAGGTCCATCAACACATACACCTCCATTGTAACAGAGAGCTGACTTCAGTGTAGGCTCACTGCAAACATCAACATCAACTTCACAAAACCTGCCAGTGTACCCACTCAGGCAAGTACAAACAAATGCATTGACTGCATCTTGACAAGAACCTCCATTAATGCAGGGAGCAGATTCACATTCCTGAGGAAATAAATAATAATATATTTACTACACAGCTATAAAACATATTATTTATTCATTCATTTCAACAGCAAGTGCAAGAGACTGAATCTGTGTATTACAAAAAGTGTTGGACTTTTTTTTTATTGTCCAACAAACAAAAGTCTCTAATTTGGGGCAATTTTTGTTTATATAGACATCCTTTGATTACAAGTCATACTCACTCTTGAAACTATGCTTGATCCTACTAATTAATCTTGGAAAAATGCAAATATATTTTTATATAAACAGTCTTACAGCCATAAGTATACGCTCCCACTCATGATTCCTTTATTAAAATTTCAAAGCATGTTTTCGAGCCATAGTTTATACAATTATTCCTTCTAAGTTTTTATAGTGGGGCCTATTGCAGTGAAAAAAAGCCACATTAGTAAGACAGTTCTGGACAGAGTAAAAAATTATTAATATTAACCAATACACACAAGCCTTTCATCAGTATTTCCGGACAAATGCTTTCTTATTATCAATTGATGCATAATATTGCAACTAGAAACATGTAGAAATGTTTCTATGTTCACATAATAACAATTCCCTCTCATAAAGCTAACGTGAAAGTCATCAAATTCAAACCATGCAAAGGAGCAGCAAATTAATGTTTCTCAGAATTACAGGAGAATTTAGTAAGCACAATTGCCAGTGCAAAGAATGTGATTTTGCCTTTGAGCAATGTGATTTTGCCTGTATCCCAGAGGAGTTTTATTTTGCTGCTGCCACCCAGTCTAGCTAAATCCATTATTTTAAATTTATTCTCACACCCCTGTAACTTTAGAAGGTTTAATTCTTTAAGGATATCCAAGGGCACTCAGATTTCCTGCAGGTACTACAGTTGCTTTGACAGAATGTAAATTCAGATACCCGTGGGGAATTGTGAAAAAACAACTTGTTTTCCTATAAGCTCTCCAGCTGCGTTTATATAGGACAATTTATTATTGAGCATTACATAAACTAATTGAATTACACATCCCACAGGAAGATGGGGATAGTTCTAAAGACTGCCAAAAATCCTGTGTCTAGCTTCCAGAACTAGTCTTTTGCTATATTAATTACATTTGTTGTTGGCAAACACAAGTCTTTGTTCTGTTTACTAAAAATATCTCAATTCATGGTTCCAGCTTTCTGGCTTTTTTTTTCTATCCCAGTAACTTCTCTTATCTAGTCTTCTTAATTTGTTCACTTGTATCCATCTCTACTCCTTCTGTTTTTACAGCTTTGCTTATTAGTAGGATAAAATTAAATTCTAACAATTAATGAATAAAATTTGTACCTAATTGGATAAGTCCAAAGCTCAGACAAATGTTCACAGCTTTGGCTCAATACACCATCATAGTCATATCAAGTTGCAAACTTAATGTAAAACCTTCTAATTTTCTTCTGTGGAATATATTGTTCTTGTAAAATTTTATGAAACTACTCACAATAATTATTTTTTACAGTAACATAAAAAACAGACAGTTTGTAGGGAAATAACACCTATCACTTTTGCAGTTAAAACTCCATCATTAGATGCAAAAAACCCCAGAGTACACTTGCTATCACAGAAGTGTTAGCCTGCACTGTACTTAAATCAGGCAAGAAAATTGTTTCAGGGAACAGATACACAACTATGCTAAAAAAGCCACAAATAACTTTATCCCAAAGTAGGTGAGCTACCACACTACCACCAAATGCTGTAATTAGTAGTCTAAAAGAACAAGGATGTTAGATGGCAAACTGAAGTTGCAACATAGCTGTGACCAAGTCCTCCCTGTGTTAGATCCCAGCAGAGTCTGACTTTACAGCTTCACATTAGGGAATAGCTGGTTCTACAGAAAATTCCCAACTACCCTGATTCCCTGAAGACAAGCTCACCTAACTACCTCTGCTATTTCAGTTTTGTCTTCCTTTTCATAACGGGAGATTGAATCTTAACTATGACTCCTAACCAGACAGTTCACAAATCAAAGCAACAGTTCCAGGGACCCACAGTCCTAGAAATATTCTCTCTCTTCTCCAGTACAGCAGGGGAAAAAGACCTTCTTGGGCACCTCAGATGCCCAGTTCTCAACCTAATAAGATATCCTTTAACCTTTTGTTGCCTAGCAGTGATCAGATCCTGTCAAAGGAAGGTTTGGTCCCTTTGCTTGGCAGATACAGAGAATAAATACAGAGTTTAACTGGTGATAAATAACTCAAGCTAATAGACTGAATGCTGTTCATCTGCAGATAAATATGGATCACAGCATTTTTTTTGCCATTAGAATAAAATGTTTGTCAGTAGCAGAAAAGAAACCTGTTTTGCAACACCTCACTGATCATGAAGCCAGTTTCTCTGTTTCATTTTTCTCTTTCCCCTTCTCTCATCTCCTCAGTCTCGTTTCTGGGCAAAGGAGGTATACAGTGTTATAAGCAAAAGCAGAGGAAGTTCTGTTACCATCACTATACAATTCTAGACTCACACTATTCCTAAAGTTGGCACCTTTACAGCAAGTAAAACTCTGTAGATTATGTTACAGAACAGAAATGTACACTCTGATCTTGATCAGCAATCCAGGCCTGAAGCCCAAAAGCAAATTGACTTTCATTTCCTAGTGAAATCAAAGGGGAGTAAACTTCTTCAGGAACTGACAGTGGTTTTAGATGATGAATGTTTTAGGCGCAGTGCTGGCTTATAATGTTCTCAATTCCTTTCTCTATTCCCTGTGTCCTGGTTTTGGCAGGGATGGAGTTAATTTTCCTCTCAGTAGCTGGTGTGTTTTGGATTTCGTGTGGGAAGAAACCCTGTTATATCCTCACACCAAATCATGCTGCCTTGTCTTCTTAGTTGTGTCAGAATAACAGATTAAAATGCTAGTTAAAAAAACAAAGCAAACAACAAACAACAAACCCAACATCAGACCAAAACAACCATTTTAACTGTTTTTTGAAAGCTAGTTTTCTAATTTGTTTCTCAGCACATGACCCACAATCAATTATGCAGGTATAACTTGGAAACTATGATGGAAGGGACAACTATTTGAAGATGGGGACATGGGAGATTAATTTTGCGTTGACACTTAGAAGTAATAGACAGAAACCACTGAAGTCTGACTGAAAGTTTTAAAATCTATCTAGATACATTGAAAAAGTAAGAACAGGACAGGCTGAAAAGGAATCTGTAATTAAGCAGTAAGAATGCATAGTTAATTTCTTCACAAGCCCTTTTCATAAAGCTTTTTTGAAAGCTGTTTTCTAAATATATTTATTTTAACTTGAACTACTAATGCTTGTGGAAGCAGGAGCAACTGTTCGCATAAATTTGTCCTTTGTTAGTGTGGCACTAGCTCTGTTTTAAATAGCTTTGTGCAGTAATAGGAAGAAGAAGGTAACCATGACACATTGCCTTAAGATTCTAAGTACCACAGCGGACACCAGTGCATTCAACAAAGTAGGCAGAAATCAGTATTTCCTTTTGACAGACAGGGTATTTGTAAGGTGATTTAATGCACTGGCAGCATAAGAGGATCTCATAGGTGGGACTTTATAATTTGTGATCTAAAAGAACAAGTACTTAATTACATTACAAGTTATTCCTATTATTACTTTGTGTAACTTCTACCAACAATTTGCTAGCAATGAATGACTAAAAAAATGAAACAAAAAAACCCACACAAAGAACAAAATACCAAACCCACAAAATTGCTTTCAGTTCCTTGTTGGAGTTCTCAGCAAAAATATTCCATTTAGAAAGCAGAGAAAGTGCTGAGATCTCCAGATACTACCAAGCAGTTATATCACTGAAAGACTGAGGGGCAGTAACAGTGGGGACAGCTTTTGCCTCTTCGACTTTTTTGTGTGATCCCTCAGGACTTTCTAGAAACAGCAAGTACTCTTTATTATTCTTATCTCAGATTTCTTTATTTCTTTCAAGCAACACTTTCATCTTTAGTCTCCTCTGAGAACACAGAAAATCTTGTCCTTTGACTGGGGCCTCTTTGGCTCACTCAGAGCATTAAGAGGAGGCATCAGGCTTTCCTGTTGCTGCAGCAGTGTACGGGCTCTGTGTGTGAGCTGCTCCAAATTCACAATCAGCCTGGCCTCACAGGCCTACTGTACTCTTGCTTTGCAGATTGCTTCCTTTAAGAAAGGAAATTGAGATAATTCAGGTATCTCTCTGGTGCAATACTGTTAAAACCCTGTTCTTTACGTGGCAAGGTTTTGGTTAAGGGCAGGAGGTGCTGCAGGGTAGCCTCTATAAGGAGAGGCTGGGGCTGCTGGTTCCAGTCGGCTCCAATGGACCCTCCGCAGGGCACAACTGAGCCCAACAGCCAAGATGGTTGTGCCTCTAAGAAAGCTTATTTAAAAAAGAGTAAAAAAAAATTGTGCAGCAAATTGTGCAGCAAACTGTCAAGGCGAGCAGTGAGGAAAAAGTGTGGAAAAACAGCCCTACAGACACAAACACCAGAGAAGAAGGAGGAGGAGATGGTGCTCCAGGCAACCGTTCCCCTGAAGCCCCTGGAGCAGACTATGGTGAAGTGTGTTGACCCTCTCCAGCCTGTGGAGCAGATATCCACACTGCCACACATGTGAACACCACACTGCAGCAGGTGGATGTGCCCCTAAGGAAGCTGCAGCCCATGGAGAGCAGCCCACGCAGCAGCACATTTTCAGTCAAGTTGGGAGGAAAGTCATTTAGTTTTTCACTGATGGTAAATTAAATTAATCTTCCACAAGTTGAATCTGTTTTGCCTGTGACGGTAACTGGTGACCATGACCAATCTCCCTGTGCTTATCTTGACCCACAAGCTTTTCTTCTTATTTCCTCTCCCTGTTCTGATGAGGAGTGGGAGTGCAAGAGCGGCTGGGTAAGCATCTGGCAGCCAACCAAAGTTAACTCCCTGTTTATTCATAGGCTGCAAAACTTTATTTTCTGTCATATCAAAGCAAGTAACCTGTCCAAACTGAGCTGTATTGCCTAGTTTTTGCTGTGGTCATCATCACCCTCTATCTTTTCCCTTTCTGTTTTCTAGTCTGTTCCCTTCACAGGCAACTTCAGTCAAATCAGGGCTGCAGCCATCCATTTCCAAGGAAACCAGAAGGCTAGAAGAGCTGCTGTTCAGGCCTCATTTTGTCAGGTTTTTCCTGCTGTAAAGGGGTTTGCTCCTTCCACTGTCACCAAAAAATAAGAAAATAAGTGCTCCTTATGAACTTCAGTTGGGGTCCTCTGCTCACTCCTCAAACATCATCACATCTGTAAATGATGCCCAGTGCTCACACTTTACAGCATAAAAAATACTCCTTTTCCCAGCTCATTATTTAGAACACTGCCAGCTTCAGTAAGCTCCCTTATAAACAAATGAATTATTTAAGAAAATAAAAATAATACATTTTTAATTATTTGTATAGAGTTTTTATAAACTTTTCACTTTGCCAGTTGGACACACTTTATTCTCATCCAAATAGATTTGAGTTTTCCTTTGTCTGATCTCTTTAGAGTAAAGCAGGAGGGCTCCCTTCCACTAGGCTTTTTTATTTTCTGGTTTTTTTTTCTGTGAAGCATCTGCTTTTCCCATTTTGATCTAACAAGGAATCCTTTGAGTTTATGTGTTGGTAATAGGTAATGACCTTGGAAAAGCTTTGAAAGTTATAATGGACAAGCTATCAACATGAACTCCCACTGCAATGCTATGGAAAAAATTGCTAATGCTATCCTTAAGTCTTCAGAGAAGGAACTGTGACTTACACTTAGACAGGTAATTATTCCTCTTTTTATGGCTAGGGAAAATAAAACATTGTTCCAAGTTCTAGAATCTGTTTAATATAAAGGATGTTGAAAAAATGACAATATAAAATGATTTAGGTACTAGATAAACTGCCTTACAGTAAGCTAAGTCTAAGGAAAATAACACTTTACAGCATTTTTAGGATAGATTTTTTTTCAAAAAAATTATTACATCATACATCTCTTTTTCACACGACACTGCTGAAAACATAAATAATATATATGGCTCAAACTTTATTAGACAAATTCATAGGGTACAGGTCTGTTTCTAACTATTAAAAGCAATAATCTGTGAGTTCTGTGCTATAAGAAGCTCCAGAACTCCTGATGGCCCTACGAGTGTTCCAAGGTTTAGTTTATCAATCACCAAGAAAATTGAGAGAGAGAGAGAGAGAGAGAGAGAGATAATGGTAGTGCGCAGTTACTGTCACAAGAAGTATTATATATTAAGGAGTATTATAACTCCCAGAGAAAGTCAGTATGAAAACGATGACTTGGATTTCCAAATCCAGATATATCCAGCTAGAGATAATGTCCAACTTTACTACTAAGAGTCAGTCACTGTAAAACTGTCAGAAGCAGTTGATCTTCAACCTCCTTATGTTTTTAAATAAAGACTGGATGTATCTCTAAAACATATGCTTTAGGCAAATATAAGTTAAATGTAACTGTTAGTTTCCATTGGGCTGTGAATGAAAGGAATATACAGATTTCTGACAGGAGAACAGAAAGGCGATTTTCTGGCTTTATTTTTACTAAATTATTGTTACAGTACATATACATTCTCATTTATTTTCTTATCATAGAAGACAATTTAAAAGTTGGGGCAGAAAACTTAAAGCATATTAAGATTTCTAGTTATGCCACTCTTTTAAGGCTAAATTTTGCTAAGAATCCTTAATTCAAACCATGCAAAACAAGAGCCATTACATTTACCAGAGTGCAATAATTTATTATTAAGAGAAAGGGAAGAGCATCTTCGGCCACAGGCTTGCTAAGCTGGTGAAAATGTCTTTAAACTAACATTGCTGGGGGAGGCGAACCTCAATCCATCCCACTACCATCAGTTTGATGCTAGTGGCAGCAACAAGTGTCCAGAATCTGGGGAAAGATCACAGTTCAGCAGGAGAGCACCTCAAGTGCACCACAAAGGAATTCCAGCTGCTCCAGCCAGCAAGTTGGCTTCCTCAGAGGCCCAAGTGAAATGCCTCTCTGTGAACGCACGTAGCATGGAGAACAAACAAGATGTGAGCATATCCGCAGGGCTATGACCTTAGTGGCATCACAGAGACATGGTGGGACGGCTCCTGTGACTGGAGTGTTGGAATGGAGGGATACAGGCTCTTTAGGAAGGACAGACATGGGAGATGAGGAGAAGGTGTCACCATCTATATCAACGACCATGGAGCTCTGCCTGGGGATGGATGAGGAGCTGAGAGAGAACTTATGGGTCAGGATTAAAGGGAAGGCACGGACAGGCAACATTATAGTGCGGGTCTGCTACAGGCCACCTGACCAGGAAGACCAAGTGGATCAGGCCCTCTATAGACAGACAGGAGCAGCCTTATGGTCACAAGCCCTGGGCCTCATGAGGGACTTCAAACACACTGGTATCTGTTGGAAGGACAACACAACAGGGCACAAGCAATCCAGGATATAAGCAATCCAGGAGGTTCCTGGAATGTGTTGATGATAACTTCCTTCTCCAAGTGACAGAGGAGCCAACGAGGAGAGGTACTACGCTGGACCTTGTTCTCACCAACAATTTTAATGAAATTTTCCAATAGGCAAAGACAATGAGTATTTTGTGAAACAGAATCTGACTTGAGCAAGCCAAGTTACTTTGCATAAACAATGCATACCCTGCTAACAATTACACTCTTGAAGAGAAAGTGAGAGACTGATAAAAAAGAAACATCTTGCCCCAGAAGGTACTGAAAGCTGGATGATTGTCAAAGGAGCATGAAATAAGTAAGGATCTGCATGGGAAAGTGAGAACCAAGACAAGCAAAGAGTAACACGGCAGATATGGCCCTGAAACAGCAGGATGATGCCGTAAATCTGCCAGAACAAAGAAACACCAAGACAGGCTCAAGGAGAGCAGACCTGCTGAAGAAGGCCAAACAGATAAGGAAGGATATAGAGCATGAAAACATTCATTAAACCAATGCGATGTATATACTTGTGGGGTATAACAGTAATAAAGGTTGTGAATAGTAAAAAAAATTCCACTAATTAGTGCCCTCAAAGTGAACTCTCTTATTATAATATGAAAAGCACACCTCTAGTGCTAAAATCGCCCCCTCTTCAGATAAAGATCCCTACTCACCAAGGATGCGTAGTAAATTTAAGAAGTATTGTGTCTTTAAAGTAACATAAGAAAGGAACTAACCAATTGTAGTTAAGCAGGTGTGACCAAAAGGCAGAACTGTTATTCTGAATTGTATAAACATGTAATGCTATTGTAACCAGATGTGCCATCTTTTTGGATTTACCCCTTAGCACTCATGTCTGCGTGGAAATGAAACAAATAAATACCTCTGCTTTGTATGTAAGATTGGCATACTGCATACTGGGTAACTGAACCCAGATTTGGGACAACACAGTGACCATGAGACGGTGGAGTATGAGATCCTTAGGGCAGCAAGGAGGGCGCACAGCAAGCTCTCTACCCTGGACATCAGGAGAGTAAACTTTAGCCTTTTTAGGGATCTGCTTGGTAGAGTACCATGGGATAAAGCCCTGGAGGGAAGAGGGGCCCAGAAAAGCTGGTTAATATTCACGGATCATCTCCTTCAGACTCAGGAGCAATGCATGCCAACAAAGATGAAGTTGGGCAAAAACGCCAGGCGGCCTGCATGGATGAACAAGGAGCTCCTGGACCAACAAAAAGTAAAAAGGAAGCCTATAGAGTGTGGAAGCAAGGACAGCTAGCCTGGGAGGAATACAGAGAGATTGTCCCAGCAGCCAGACATCGGGTAAGGAAGGCTAAAGCCCTAACAGAATTAGATCTGGCCAGGGACATCAAGGGCAACAAGAAAAGCTTTTATAAGTACATCAGGGATAAAAGGAAGACCACGGAAAATGTGGACTCTCTCCAGGAGGAAACACAAGATCTGGTTACCCAGGACATGGAGAAGACTGAGGTACTCAAGGACTTTTTTGCAAGTGCTCTAGCCACACTGCCCAAGAGCAGAAGGAAAAGAGAGGGACTGGGAAAATGAAGAACTGCCCACTGTATGAGAAGAGCAGGTTCGCGACCATCTAAGGAACCTGAAGGTGCACAAGTCCATGGGACCTGATGAGATGCATCTGTGAGTCCTGAGGGAACTAGTGGATGAAGTCATCAAGCCACTGTCCATCATATATGAGAAGCTGTGGCAGTCCGGTGAGGTTTCTGAGTTCAAAGTCCTGCACATGTGTTGGGGCAATCCCAGGCACAAATACAGGCTGGGTGGAGAATGGATTGAGAGCAGCCCTAAGGAGAAGGACTTGGGGGTACTGGGGGATGAGAAGCTCAACATGAGTCAGCAATGGCTGCTCACAGCCCAGAAAGCCAACCACATCCTGGGCTGCATCAAAAGAAGCATGGCTAGCAGGTTGAGGGAGGTGATTCTGCCCCTCTGTTCTGCTCTGGTGAGACCCTACTTGGAATACTGCATCCAGCTCTGGAGCCCCCAACATAGACCTGTTGGAGCAAGTCCAGAGGAGAGCCACGAAGATGATCAGAGGGCTGGAATACCCCTCCTATGAAGAAAGGCTGAGAGAGTTGGGGCTGTTTAGCCTGGAGAAGAAAGGCTCTGGGGAGACCTTACAGCGGTCTTCCAGTACCTAAAGGGGGCTTATACGAAAGACAGGTAGAAACACTTTAGCAGGGCCTGTTGTGACAGGACAAGGGGTAATGGTTTTAAACTAGAAGGAGGTAGATTTAGACTACATTTAATGAAGAAATTTTTTACAATGAGGGTGGTAACACACTGGCACAGGTTGCCCAGAGAGGTGGTAGATGTCCCACCCTGAAAACATTCAAGGCCAGGTTGGATGGGGCTCTGAGCAACCTGATCTAGTTGGAGATGTCCCTGCTCCTTGCAGGGGGGTTGGACTAGATGACCTTTAAAGGCCCCCTCCAATCTAAACTATTCTATGATTCTATGATTATTTCTTGTTCTCCAAAAGTCAGGTGTACTGAATCTTGTTTGTAGTAGGAAGGGGATGACTATCCCTCGAAAGAGCCCACCTGGCACGACACAGGCCACTGGTTCTGCTGGCAGGGAATTGTCCTGAAATCTTGACTCTAGCCACTGACCTAGAAAGGTACAGCACCTTGCTCAAGGCATACTGCTTTGTTATCTAAATTTGCGGGTCTATGATGACATATTTCCTTGAAAGTGAGGTTAATCTGCCTAAGAAATCCCAACTTCCTACATATCGCATTATATTATTTCCTAAGTCACAATCCATAGCTTGAAATAATTATAAGGAGACATATTTCAGTAAATTAATAAAAATAGTGAAAATCCACTATTTTTCCAAATAATGTGTCAGTTTTATACTATTTCTTAAAACAAAATGTAGAAGTGCATTTTAGAAGTTTGGATGTTTTTCTTACAGAAAGGGCTATTTTTCATTAGTCCTTATTGGAAACTCTGATTAGAAATAAAAAAAATATTTCTAACAACACTTCAAAATACATTTCTATAAAAGAGAATCAAGGCAAAACCAATGTGATTATAGACGTATTTTTATTCAAATGAAGTTTTGCTTTGTATCAAAAAGGTAATTATAAAGCAAACTAATTCTGAACATAAATAACTAATGGAAATCCACTTTGAGGGGAAAGAAGTCTACTGTAAATACACATAAGGTAATTACAAATCTATCTTTTGACATACTTGTATGTATGTGGTGCATTATGCAGTCTAATTTCCTGTGAATACATGTGTTGTAAAGCCTCAAGAACCATTTGCTGTTTGATTTCTTTGTAGACAAATATGAAGTGATTAACTGTAAGGGAAGACTTGAGGCAGAAAAGGGTAGTAGCCTTAAACATCAATTCAGGGAGCAGATGCAAGCATCCTGATATTTGTGAGAAAACTGGATTCCAGGTGGAAGTCACTGACTTGTAGAAGGTAGCACCAAAGATATCTTTAAAATTTGAATTTGATGGAGTTGAAAAGAAAGAGATAAGAAAGGAATTCAAAGATAGATACTGCACCACAAAAGAAAGATGCTTTCAGGAATCATGTTTCCAGTCATTTAACTGGACTGAGGGTAAAATCATTCTCAGGTCAAAAGCGGTAGTTTTTGTCATAAACAAGACCCAGGTGGTTAAGGGTTTGGATTAGAACAAAGAAGTAGGCAAAAAGGAAGTTAATACTGTAAATAAATGGTTTAGAAACTAATCCATGTGTTAAAGCAAGGTTTTGTATGTACAAAACACAGTATGCATATGGTTTTTAATGCATCTTGAATCTATATTTAAAAAAAAAAAGTCTAAATTGACAGTATTAGTTCACAGGAAATGTACAATTTAATGTTTCAATATGATTTCATAGTTATGGAAACAGCCATGGTTCAGTGCCTTAGTGGGAAGTTATATATATCCATTGCAGTTCTTTTCATATATACCGTATCATAGTTTAATTTATTTAATAATAATCTAATCTAATAATAATCCAATTTATCATCAGTGCAAGCATTTGATGTAATTATGACTGCCACTAAGAGATCAAAAGGCTCAGATTTCCTTTGCTGGACTTAAAATAGCACTTAATTTAAACTGTGTGGTTTGCTAAATTATGGACTTTTCCATTCACACAGGAGTTTGAAGTGCACTTTTACTTCGGGATAAACCATGTAAAAGTCTGAGATTCACATTAAGAATTGAGATGAATGCTCCAGATACCTACTTCTACTTTGTGCTTAACACAACTATAAATCAAGCGTATTTTTCTAACTAGTGAACTTATTACTCTTTCTTTAAAAAAAAAAAAAATACTATTACCTATCAATATTGTTTAATTATTCACTTCCCAAAGCACTATTGACTCCCCATAGTCACTAACAGACATCATCTCTGTCCCTTCTTGAGACAGACACTGGTCTTTTCAGAGGCACACTGGGCATTAGTCATGTTCAGATTTTAAGTTCTGTCAATCTTAAATAGTGTTCTTCTATACTTGTCATCATTTCCCAAGCATCTTGTTTAAATATTCTCCCACAACCATTTTAATTTTCATTCAATAGTCTGCTTCCATGATTATAAAGGTGCAATCCATTCTTGTACAAATTCCTCCAATTTCAAAAGGTTTTCCATTTTCAAATGCATTTGAATTGCTTTTTGCTATAGCAGCATATTAGTCGTTTACTGGGGCTGAATCTCTGTCTGCCTCTCAGGTCTCATGTGGAACTAGCAGTCCTTCAAAGAAAGCTATATGCATGTCCTAGATTTTCAGTTTCCTGCCCAGCCTGAATTTGTAACCTCAAGAACATCCCTCCTACACTTTCCTTCATTACTGGTTATCCACACGGGTCACAATTATCGGCTCCATTCCAGTACACTGAAGTAATGTCTCTAGAGATACTGAGAGACCCACTATCTCTCCACATGCAGAGCAGGTTACTTTGTATCCAAGCCTTCTTTGACATCATAAATCTAGATACCTATTTGCCTAATGACTAAATAGTCCTGCTTTTTAAAACACTCTCTGTTGCTCAAGCATCCTTGATGCAAGAGCACACTGTGAATTCAATTGATAGGCTTTTCTTATGTAAGAGATCAGAAATATGTCTATCAATGAAATGTCCTCAGAGAGCGTACAACTTTGGAGGGGAAACTCCTCTGCAATATTCTTGTAGGTCTCATCCATTTCTCTACTTCTCCAGTTTCTATTCTCCATTTTTCTACTACTTCTCCATTTAATAGAATCTCCAATTCAGTTACTCTTACTTAAAATAAACTTACTACCTCAGGGTCAGCAGGTCTCTAAAGTGTTACACACACTGAAATTGTCCCGTGGGTGGGTAATCACAGATGTTGTGCTTTGCAGAATAAAGTGTCTATCTCCCTCTGCTCCCACTCTTAGATTTACCTGTGTGGATCTTGACCATAAACTACATTATATTTTGGAAGTTCACATCAGTTGAGCTTCTTTCAAGAAATTACTTACCTTATTCACCTCTCTTTAAACTAGTTAGCAATAGGTAAAAATACTCAAGAGTGTGAAGAAGTTCCACAAAGGCATAAACAAGAGCACCCAGCTCATCTCAGGCTCTTTGTACATTCACCAATGTTTGCCATACACAAATATGCTACACATACACAGAGAGAATTCTGGGAAGGGGATTCTACTCTCTGGCTTACCTATTACAGCCCGTTAAGACCCAGTCATCACAGTCAGTGGAGTCTAGACTCACTAATGAAATGCAGATGTCCATTTCAAAATCAGCTGAACAGCTCTGCAGATTTCACTAAATATCCACCACATTTTCATTTACTATAACAGGTGCATAGACAACTAGCTTTCACAAAGACACCTCAGGTTAGGCAAGCTGAATCCTACTGTTCTTCCGAATCAAATCACAGATAATTATATGGCTGTCAACTTTCATGTCTTTTGTGCAATCTGGTAAATTCTGGTGAATAATTGCTTATTTTCTTGGACTAGTAGAACATTGTTCTCTGACTCCACATGTGCATCAGCTGTGTTGCCTTTGTGTAGAAAATTAGTTGGTTTTCCTCATTTCCCCCTTACTTCTGTCTTTTATGAAAACAGAGAGAAAAGATCAGGAAAAGCAGATGCAATAAAATAATTCTAGGATGAAGTTTGATCACAGTTTTCTATCAGATACAAGCAGAAGTATCACAAGCTGAATATCCTCCTGTGTAAAGACTCTAAATGTTTTTTGCTGTCTTTTTGACAGCATAAGACAGCCTTAGCTGAGCACGGAAGAAGCACAACTGCCAATGACTCCTCATCAGTCATAGAAAAAAAAGAGCCAAAATAAGTATGAAATAATGTCTGTAACTAAGCATAATTACTACCACTGACTATATTAGCAATCTATGTTTACCTATATTAGAGAGAAAAAATCAATTTTCAGTTATATACATTCATCTTACCATTTCAAAAATATGCAAATGTCAAAGGAAATAATGTGTATTGCAACTAAATCATATAGTGTATGTATTTTTTCTCTTACTCTTTCTCAATTAAATCCATATATGAAAAAGCAATGAAGACTGTAGCACATAGGGAAGTTCCAATATCCACATTCCATACTAAATATGCAAAATTTATAGGCTGTACCTATAAATATATGAAGTACTTGTTTTTTTCCTAAACGTATTAGACAACCTGATAAAGTCTTGAAGTATATTTTCTTGCAAACTATATTGCAACGCATGCAGAGGATGAAAAAATCCAAGACGAAAAATAAAAAAAAATCCCAGTATGTCTAGGGAAATATATCAGATGTCACCTTGATACAGGGTTTAGTAAGCATGGCAGTGCTGGGTTGACGGTTGGACTTGACGATCTTAAAGGTCTTTTCCAACCATAATGATTCTATGATTCTATATACATATACACAAAAATATTTTATTTTTACCTTGGTTATCTGCATCAGCTTAGTTGCTGACTTTGCCTGGCTGTTCAATGTCCACCCAGCCACTTTCTCACTCTCCATCCTCAACAGCACAAGGTAAGAAAACTAGATGATAAAGCTCATGGATTCATAAGGACAAAGAAATCACTTACCATCTACCATCACAGGCAAAACAGACTCTAATTGGGGAAAATTAACTTCAGTTATTGTTAATCAGAAATAGATTTCTGGACAGTGGGAAACAAAGACAAAACCTAAAACCACTCCCTTCCCACTTCTTCCCAGGCTCAACTTCACTCCTCCATTCCCAACTCTTCTAACTTGCTTTTTTCTCCCTGAGCAGTGCAGGGTGGATGGGATCAGTTTGTAACAGCTCCTCTCTGCTGGTCCTTCCTCCTCACACTTTTCCTCTGCTCCAGCATGGGTCCCCTCCATAGGCTGCAGTCCTTTCTGCAGGGTAAGAGTACTCCTGCATGGGCTACTCTCCACAGGCTGCAGGTCCTACCCTGGAGCCTGCTCCTCTGTCGGCACTACATGGGCTGCAATTCCTTCAGGGTAAATCCGCATGCGGCACTCCATGGGCTGCAGTGCAGATATCCGCTCTGGCATGGTCCTCTCCACGGACTACAGGGAAATACTGGCTCCACCATGGTTCTCTCCAGGGCTTGCAAGGGAATTTCCACTCCAGCACCTAGAGCACCTCCTCTTGCCTTTTCTTCACTGACATTGGTTTCTGCTATATTGTTTCTCAGACTTTTTTTTCCTCACTCCTCTCTCTGCTGGGCAGCATTTTTTACCCTTTCTTAAATATATTTCCACAGAGGTGCCACCATCTTGGGCGAGAGGCTGAGATGTGTCTCATGGTAGGTCCACTGGAGCTGACTAGAATGGGCTGTGTCCAACACCGGGCAGGCTCTGGCCTCTTCTCACAGAGACCACCCTGCAGCCCTCCTTAAGCAAAACCTTGGCACCTACACTTAATGCAGTTGCATAAACCTTAATACAAATAAATGTATTTTCAAGTAAAGAAAATACTGAACTGTATTTACCTAGATTAATTCCCGATTATTTTTTTAAACAAGGGAACTGGCTGATGTTAATGTAGAGCAAAGCAATTATGAATCATGAGCCTACTAGGATTATCCAGATATGCACACCCCTACACAGTCAGAGAGGCTTGTTGACCACTGTGAAACTTGCATAGGCATGATATATGTCTGAGTAGGATGAATGCAGTGTTAGCGCCTTTAAAATATGACACCTGCAGCATAGTCTAATCTAGGAATCACACTGCATGCAAATAACATGAATATCAAAAAATGAAGCCATCATTCTGACAGACTTATCTGTCAAACGTATATTGTTTCTTTCTATGAATTTCTAAGCAATGCATTTTCAAACACCTCAGTATGAAATGTGGTTATCTTTTGAATATTATTTTATGCAGTTGTCTACAGGCCATTTAATCTCTCATTCTCTTAAAATGGAGGAAAGTGTAAATCATGGATGTTGCTAGAGAAAATATTACCCAAGGGTGTTCTGTATTAGCATTGGCAACAGCTCATAATCATACAGATTTGCAATCTCATATCATGAGGTACACTCTGTTGAGCTGAATTACTTATTTTCTGACTTTTTCTTTCTGTAAAGGAAGGTGGAAGATAATATTCCAGCTAGATTTACTCCTTGTGTGAGACTATCATGCATTTTTAACAGAAAACTTACAGACCATACTTCCCTTATGTATTATGAGCTATTTTTAGTCATCTAGTACTTTTAGCTATATATAAAAAAATCATTAAAGGTCCCTACACGCATACGTAAGTTAGAAAGAAGTTTGGATAACATTTTGGAATGTGTTTTTGACAATTCAGAAGCATAATATTAGAACCCAGAAAGCCCAAAGGCAGATGTCACGCCAGACTTTCTCACGAGACCAAACACACTTAAAAGGATCATATCCCAAGATGTGATTAAACTCTGTTTGGTACAAAGCCTGGAAAAGTCTAAACCAATTCAACACTTTCCCCAAAGTGTGGCCAACATTGTAAGGGTTTTTTCACTGTTATGCCAGATGTAGTCACCTCCTACAAGTTGATTTGCTGATCATGGGAATCTTCATGGCCCAGACTCACATATACAGATGCCTTCTTATCCACTGCTATTCCCCATGATAATGGAAAAATATTCTTGAACTTAAGAGGAGGAAGTGGGCAGTGTATTTTATATTCCACAATTTTGTATAATAGAATTCTACCTGGATTTTTAAATTTTAAACACAAGTCATGTCTACTTTCAGTGTAGAACATTGCACTTTGAGGTTTACTATTCAAATATACAGTTAAGCTACAGCAGAAGAGGCTCACAATGCAAATGATGTGGTTATATCATCCATGTTGAACTGAGGGGTAAATTATTTTCAGGCTACATTTGCTTAGCTTGCTGTGACTTTCCAGATTTATCATTCACACTTCACTTTCAAAGTTCTTCAGACATTTTCTCAATAGTCTTTTTTAATGCAGTTTCATGTAAGTACCAAATAATAAGCTTTTCAGAATGGATTTGAAACAACTGAATTCCTGTCCTGTATTTTCAATAAACTGACCCATTCAGAAGTTACTTAAACAAAAATGAGCTTCAAGTGGCATATTACCCTTTCCCCTATAATTAAAACAAAATTTGAAGACATACATTAATATTTATCTCACATCTTGAGCTGGTCCATCCTGGTTGACAAGAGCATTGGTATCCGTCAATGAGATCTATACACCTGAAATACAAAATAGTGTTATTCAGACGATGCTATGTAATTCTAGATTCAGCACTAGTAGTATCATTCCATACATTTCAACATAGTGGTCTGATGTAGCCTACTGAAATCCACATTTAATTAGTTTTAATAATGGGTTTTAAGTGTGTATATTATGGGTACTGAAGCATTTTATAAGGATACTGATTGTCGTACTAAAAGATGTCTTCCCATTTCAACCTGTTGGCATGTAATAGCTAAAGATTTACTTTTAAGTATATTAAACTCTAATTAATCCACATGTACTGAAAACTAGTTTATGCCAATGAACAAAAATGAAAGAGAAACTGAGATAATGTAACAGCATATTACATTAGCTTAAGCAGGCAACATCTGTCATCTTTAAGTGTGCTTGTACTCTTACTTTATTTAAGAACATAATTAAAAGTATATTTATCAACCTTCCCATATCATTAAATCTTAAATATTGATAGTTAAGTATATTATCTTGGAGATAATATTAGTTAAAGAAAAATAGCTACCTTCCATGAAGACAAGGATCTGGCAAGCATTCATTAACATTTATCTCGCAGTTTGTTCCAATGAAACCTCTCCTACAGTGACACTTATAGGAACTTATGTCATCAATGCAACTTCCATTGTTGAGGCAAGGAGCAGACATACATTCATCTATATTTACTTCACATCTATCACCTGTGTCAAAACCAGAAGATACAACTAAGCTTTAGATCCTAAACTCAAATCTACAGTTTATTTATTAATAATTCCAGATAAATTGCTTTTATTTATATACATTGTTTATACAGTTCATTCTATTAATCAATAAAGAATATCTCACTGGAATTACCTACAGGTGCAAATGCCGAAAAGAAAGATTATACTGCAATATATAATAACGATATCACCTGTAATTGTGGCAAGGCAAGAAGACTCTGAGTGTCAACTTGCAACCAAAACAGTTAAATGGAGAAATTGAAATTTCAAGAGGAATTTTTTACACAGTTATTAGAAAGATAAGGTTTCCTTATCTTTAATAACACAGTTTCCTTATCTTTCACACAGGTTTCCTATAAGAGGAATATAGAATTAAAATTATATATTTCTTGGTGGTGAGCTAACTGTAATACTTATTTTCTCAAAATGAAATTAAAACACAGAGGCTTTCGATAAATTATGCAAGATGTAAAATTCTTTGAAATTTTTTTTTTGAAATATTTTTGAAGATGATGAGAGATATGATGGCGCACTTTTCTGCTTGTAATTTTCCTACAAATTGGTGCCACACATCTTCCATCTAACATCTTGAAGTACTTTACAAAACATTAATTGACAGCCAACACATATGTAGGTCTCTTTGTAGGCAGCTACTGCCCACTGCCTGGTAGGCAGCTAAGCCCCACAGAGCCACTTGCTCATCCCTCCAGTGGGATGAGGGAGAGAAGCAAAAAAGGTAAAGTGAGAAAACCTGTGGGTTGAGATAAAAACAGTTTAATAGGTAAAGCAAAAGCTGTGCATGCAAGCAAAGTAAAATAAAGAATTTATTCACTACGTCCCATTGGCATGCAAGTGTTTGACCATCTCCAGGAAAGCAGGGCTCCATTATAGGTAGCAGTTACTTGTGAAGTAACATCATCACTGTGAACATCCTCCCCTTGCTTCTTCTTCCCCACAGCTTTTATTGCTGAGCATGACACCATAAGGTACAGGATATCCCTTTAGTCAGTTGGGGTCAGCTGTCCCAGCTGTGTTCTCTCACAGCTTCTTGTGCACCCCAGCCTACTCGGTGGGGTGGTGTGAGAAGCAGAAAAGGCCTTGACCCTTTGCAAGCATGTTCAGCAATAGCTAAAACACTGATGTGTTTTCAACACTGTTTTCAGCACAAATCCAAAATGTAGCACCATACAAGTTACTATGAAGAAATTTTCCTCTATCCCAGCCAAAAAAGTACATTAGGTTGTAAGAACATTCTCCCAATTTTTCAGGTGTGTGGGCCAGGTGAGGTGTGGAGAAGAAAAAAAAGAATGCTCAAGACAAAAAGTTCTCCTCTGGAGCAGAAAAGTGTCCAGAAGTCAGAAGTTACATTAGTTCTTCTGGCTCTTCATTTCACAACAAAAATGAAAAGCATGTATTGCTTTTCTGTAATAAGGTATTTACTTAAGTATCACAGTCTCAACTGAAAACCAGCTATTTTATACACAAATGTCAAGAGTACATAAAGAAGTTCCTATAGCCTTTTATCATTGCTATGCACCCAACTACTGGCAGCTTTTTAAAGGAAGGAATTCACAGCAAGGAAGAAGCACAGAGATACCCCAACATTTGTCTAGTCCACATGTGAATAAACAGCCAAAGATAAAAATCAGGCATTTGCAATAAATCCATTAACATGCTACAAACAGAGTTACGTTACGATCATGGGGAATGTTTTTACCTAGTGAAGATCAACACTGTAATATTAACATTAATATGAATGCTAGGTATGTAAAAACATTGTACACACTTAAGGAAACAGCCTTTTTCACAATATACTCTCAGTCTCCTAACTAACTGAGTCAAAGAGGATAAAACATCATCCCAGATTCTATTTTGAAGTCTGTGGCCTCAACCCCAGCAGCTCTAGAGCACTGATGTCATGCTCCAGTGGAAAGCACACGACAGGAGACTGGATTTGGTAGGTACCCCCAGAAAAATGAGCTGAGAGTGGCTGCTGTGTGATTCTTTATTTGACCAGCTCTTGGTTCAGTGGTACTTGCACTATGCTAAGCTACATATTGTTACACATTAGAAGGCAGTTCTGAAACCTGTTTATCCCCCATCCCATGCAAGCATTCAGCAAACAGCTCTGATCATTCCTTGGGCACTCTCTCTCGTTTTGTGTCACACTCTCTGGATCACTGGTGTCTTATTTGATACCACTACATGTTAGAACTTAAAACTTTCAGAAATAGGTATTTTGTGAACATATTGCCAAAATCTAAATTCAGGAACAGAGAAGCCAAGTTCATCTGTTCTGTTATAGAATATCCAACTATCAAAGAGTCAGTTCTTGAAAGTCAGCATTAGGAAAGAAAATCCTTCATCTGCTTTTATCAAGGAATGCTTCAAAAGCATTGGCAGGAAGGTAGTACTACACAAGAATATACTTTGAGTTCACTTTATTTGCAACTGTAAAAGTTATTATTTTTCTTGTATCTGAATGGTGAGGACATCTCTGTAACACTGTATTTCTATTCTACACTATTATAAAAAACAAGGTCAATTAATAATTTTGTAGATCTTTTTATTTTCTTGGTCTATTTAGCAAAGACTATGATTTTTAAAATGTGACAGTCACAAGATTATGAGTTTTTTGGTAAATAAGTAATTCCAATCTGTGTTCTCATAACCAGTTGTATTTTCACTCAATCATGCTTTCATTCCTATCTTTCCAATGCCAGCGATTAAAAACGGTATTAGCTTCCCATGCAAACAAAAAAGTCTTTTCTCCTAAGGAATCTTACTAATGTTAACTTACCAAGTTAGTGAGAGGACATATTAATGAAATGGATGGTATTAAAGTATACAGACTGCTGCTCATTTTTGTATTATGCACTCTTATTAAAACAATATGACTTGCTTTTAAAAACTCACTTTCCTAGTTAACCATGCATGTTAATTAGGAGGTGCGAGTCTGTATTTTAAGCGTTAAAGGTTCTCAGTTCAAATGCAGTAATTTTTTTTTAATGAGATATACGTGAAAACAATAATAATAAAAAATAGTTGTAGTGTTTTATGAATTTTTAAGGCAGATATTTCTGATCTTGAAGAAAGTAAACTCTAGAACAGCTCTGTTCAATTTTCGTTAATTTTTAAAGATAGTTCGCTTTCTAAATAATCCAATGTCATTCATCCTACTGCTACCTTTCACTGCTGCTGTTTATCCTCCGCACAGGTGTAATGCATCCACTAAAGGAAACAAACCCAAAATCAAATTACATTACATTTTCAAAATAGTTCATTTCTAGTAAAATATTTAAGTATTAGTTCAGCAATACACCAGTGATATATTCCAAAATCACCTAATGAAATTTGATTTGACTATAATCAACCCATTAGAAGCTTCGCTGAGATATCACAATGGCTACAGTCTTTCATTTGAAGAAGTTGATACATATTGATATATTGATTCTGAAAGACAGATTAAGGGTTAAAGTAATCACTGATAATTATTCCATATTCACATGTGCTTCCACTAGTACCTAATCTACTGATAAAGGAAAAATTATAGTTCCTTTAGATGATTAACATCTTGTAATTAAATAGATTCTGTCCTACATTCTTGACCTACTCTTATTTATGCTACATTGATCTACTACCTCAAAATCATGAAATAAATTTTTGCCTGAACAGCTCAATGAATGCAATGTTAATGCAGTGAAAATCCATTACTTGATTGTGGGAAAAGGAGACTCAGAGTATAGATTTAATGTGTCAATAGATTATTACAAAAATTACATTCAAAGGATAAGATGTATTGGGAAAAAAATACTTTCTATCTTCCTTTCACTCCTATAAAAAAAAAAATTACAACTATAACCTTGGAGAGTTTTAAAAATGGGAATTATTGCAGTATTTCTTTTAAAAAATTCAGAATTACCAAACTGCGGAGAAATATTCAAAATGTACATTATATAAAGAGATTTTCCTTTTCTGTAACATGAAGACCTAAACTAGATATGACTTAATATAGTTAACAGTCATAATAAAAGAAAGCATGTCAGTAAAACGTGATAGAATACCAATCACTTAATACCAAGAATACCAAGCTCTTAAAAGAAAACAAAATTAATAGGTTACTTCCATTGAAACACCCACACATTTGTTTGGTTGATTTAGGAAAAAAAGAAGAGTAATGAATTTACTAAAATTCTGATCAAAGTGCCAAATTAGAACTAGTCATACATATTGTTAATGTAAATAAATGGTTCTTTCTTGTATGGTCTCATGTCTTTTGTAACGGCCTGCATACTTCCTCTTGGAAAATCCAGTAAAATATTCATAACGCATTAATGAAAAAGTAAACCCTCTGAGAAACTATTTTTTAATATTCTAGACAGAGTGCGCTTATGCAAGATTAAAAACTTGTAAAAATTGTTTTCTACAAGTACGCAATTTTGTGGAAATTACAGTGGGTAGAATGTATCTGCCCATTCCTCAGCTCCTATGTGTGAATGAAGAGAGTAGAATTCAGATAATATTGTGTTAGGGAACTCAGAGTGTAAGATAGGCCATCTTTTTTAACTATTGTAAGATTAAGCAGTTAGGTTAAGATAGGTGTCTAAACTTCCTTTAAAATGGATCAAGAGTGAAGTGGCTTCAAAGAATGACCTATATCATGTCATGGACACCACTTACCTTGAATATCCTAGTGGTGGCAATGACTGCACAAGGAAATTAAATTAGTAATCTGGACTACTTGCCTAGTTTTTAGAGGACTAAAACTAGAGGAAATTAAACCTATTACTAGCATCAGCTGTAAACATCATTATCCATGTAATGTAGCTTGCTCCACATTTTCTAAATCTAAAATTTCTTTTTTTTTTTTTTTTTGTGGTGTGCACAGGAGCTTTTAGAATACCAGCATGAATCCTGAAGTAATGTTTCCTTAAATAAAGTTGCCCTTCTCAGCTTTAGTTCTCCCACTCCTTAGAGTTCAGCAAGAACATATTATAGTAGTTTTCCTTTATTTCTGTCCAAATACTGTGCAATCCTGTACATCACCCTTCAAGGCAATCTTTTCTTAAGGGAATGCTTGATGTCACAGAGTCTTTTATCTCCAGGTATATCTGAAATACAGGAACCAAAATTCATGAAGTAATGTCCAGGCAGGGAATAAAATCAGAAGCTAGAGAAATGAAATTTTGTGCTTAGTTTCTTTTAAAAACAAGTATCGTGAGACATTATTAAGATTAGATTCTGTCAAGAAAGATTGAATCTGATTAAAAGAACTGAAATGCCTTGTAGTGAGACCTCCATACTCTGCCCTTAGGAAAGTTTAGCAATACTAACTTTTAGTCCTTCCAGTGTTAAAAGTTTCATACATATGTAGAGAATAAAAGTCCATTTAGTCTTTCTCACCCTAAAAGGAATTTGTAAGATTTGTTGTGAATACAGACTATAATCATTACAGTCATTACTGGTACCATAGGCTTAAAGATGAAAATTAATACATGTAACACATGTATCCTATAAATTTATTTCCATGGTTTTGAAATATTTTCTGTAATAAATACATTTTCTGAATACATTTATGTACAAAACGACATTGTAAACAAATGCTTTAGTCTCCTTAGAAGATCTAACTTTTCTAAGTATGCTGCATTAAAAACCAGGGCTGATAAGGTTGCTGATCTTGTCTTTGTTGATTTCATCTTAAGAAAGATTTATTATAGCACCAGACATTTAGATTTTCTATTTCTATTGTATTTTGTGTCAGCAATAGATTTATTTCAGGCAATTATTTCACTTTCCTTATGTTAAGTAAAGTTAAATTGGTGCTGATCAGACTGCAGAAAACTTGAGTGGCTGCGAACTATTTTGCAGTATTTTTTTTCCTTTGTTTAGACAAGGTTTGATTTCCATTCTGGATGGGAAAGCAAAGAGAACTTTAGAAGACAAGATTAGACCAGAGGCAAAAAAAGTAATTAAGACAAATACAGATTAATTTGCTTGGTCTAAAACTTTTGAGTTTATTTGTTTTCATTACATATCAATTTGAGATCTTAGAGATGCATGCATGGCTTCTGAGAACCATATATGCCCGTTTAATTTAAAACTGAATGCAAGAACCAGAGGGATTAAATACAAAAGCATCAGCTGTATCTTGCCCTGTCTGTTATTTAGATATCTGAACTCTAGACTGTATCATGATGAGACCATCAGAAGTAGCAATCTACCCAAGCAAATTACTTCTTGGCTTACTGCTGTGCCTAATGGTAGAGAGCATCAGATCAAGCACCAGATCTTAGTGATCTGAATACTTTCTACTCAAAATAATAGAAAATAAAAAAATCATAATCTTGTGACAGGTGAAAGGGAACACAGCATATAGAGCATCTAGAATTTAATGACAGTCCTATTAATGTTTTAACAGTCTGACAGTCAAATTATCAGTACTGAAAAGCATTGATATTAAAATGGTTAAAACTGTTATACCAAAAATCCCCCCAAACCTTGCCAGTATCTAACCCTTTCCACTAGTACTGTGCTCACACTCCGTATGTCCCTGCGAGTCTAAAGTGTGACGCTAGAGTTTTCTCCTGAAAATTGTAGATAGGGGGTGCAGGAAGGGGCATTGCAAGGATTTGCAAGCATCACAATGTCTTTGCCAGGAGGACTGTGATGTGCCTGGTACAGGATTTCTTTCTGCTCTTTGAAGGAACATGATGTCAGTATTTCCTTCTTCCCCTAGCCTTGGGCTCGGCTTGGGCTCCCCTTTATACCTTTTCCTGTCACAGCCCCCTTCCTTCTTCCAGGCTGCCAGTTGGAGCCTGGCAGTGGCCCCCAGCTTCCCCAGCCGCAGGCACAGAAATGTTATGATTTGTCAGGCAGTGACTGGGGGCAGAGTGTCACCCCCTTGCCAATGGAGCCATTCCCAGAGCCAAAGCTGGAGCAGAGGAGGCAGCAGTCACTGGGCCCCAGCACAGGGGTTAAACCAGTGGAGTCCATCTTAGGCCATGACAAGGCTGAGCCCCTGCACTGCCGGGTCAGCAGAGAGCTGAGCCTCCCTCTCCCACAGGCAGAAATCATATTTACTGGATTACAAAATGATAAAATCAACCTATATCTAAAGATACCACAGTTTAGAATTATGATTCAGTTCACAGATGAATAAACTTACAAAAAGGGAGAACAACATAAATCTGAAGACAGTGCAAGTAAAATCTATTAATTCATGTCTGAATATTGGAAACACTATGACAAAAATGTCACAGTTGTCAATATTGCCAGAGGAGGTCACATCGCAGTGGAACAAGCTGCAAGTACCAATTCAATATTTCTGACATTTTAACTTTGATTTTACCAACATACGTTTTAGTATGAGCAATTACTTGATTAAAACTGATAAAAACTTTTAAAATTAAAAGATAACCAAAAACTTGTAACTGAAAGACAATTTTCTAAGAAGCAAAGTATCTCTCACTTGAAATAATACAGTTCAATACAGAGAAAAGAACTGTACTGGTATGCTGTATTTTATATATAATGTATATATTTCATATATTGCATATATATTAATATAAACACACAGACATAGTCTTACAGAGAAATACTTATGTATTATTAAATATAGTCACTGTTTATTAGCCATTTTAATTTTAATAGTGTGTTGGTTTTATTTAGCTGGGGGGGGCTACAGTGGCACCTTCTGTAAGAAGCTGCTAGAAGTTGTTTCCCCTTAGCCCAGTGGACTCAGCCGGGCCTAGGGTGGATCCGCTGCTGGCCAGGGCTGAGCCAACTGGTATCAGATTTACAACATATTATAATACAAAATGGAGTGTAAAAATAAAATTAAAATAAAGGAAAATTGAAGATCTGTACTATGTGGTAAAGACATCAAGCAAAAGATCTTCTAGCATCACTCTAAAATAATATAAGTATAGCTTTGTGTAAAAGAAAAAAAATCACATGTACTTCCTTATCACTCTATGACCTGAATGCTTGCAGAATATACTAATATTAGGATTATTATTATAGCTTTTGATTTTCTTCTCTATTAGGCATGTTTTATGTAGTCTGTAATAGTCTTATTTAAAACTGAAGCACTTATGCATTTTTACAGTCAAATGATAATAAAAGTCCAAGTTTACTGTGTAACTAAAAACTCAACTTGTCTTTCACTACTTTGATCACAAGGAATCACACTTCCTGTAATAATGTATTACTCACATTACAGTTTAAATGTCCCATCAGGAATTAGACCAACACTGTCCTTGGAGGTTTTCCATACCCAACTGGACAAAGCCCTGAGCAGTCTGGTCTGACCCCATAGCTATCACTGATTTCAGCAAGAGGTTGGACTAGAGACCTCACAAGGTCCTGTCCAACCTGAATTTATTCTGATTCAAGAATGCAGGTTTCCCTGGTAGCTTGACCTTGATTCTAAATAATCTATTTTTAATCCTGTTGAGGACAAAAGAGAGAGATTGCTGGTAGAGATAGCTACAGAGAAATAAAAAAATCCATGATGGTACCATGGCCATGCTTTTCAGAAATAAGAAGTACAACTTTACAGTAACTGTTCTAACATATAGCATGTTGAGTTCTGCAAAGTGAAACCATTACTTAGCGGGTATTGCTTTAGATATTTATTGCTGTGACTGACTGAAACATCCACAGATTTTTAAGTGACATTTTAATTTAATGATGTTTAATTTAATCATGTTTTTATCTAACTAGTTCCCAGATGTGAATTTTTGAGTGCATGGCAAAAAAAACACACCATCAGAAACAGCTATTAAAATATTCTTATTTAATTTGTAACATTACCTTTTAGAAATACTACAGCAATTTAATACAAAAAAAAAAATTGAGACATTAAGTCCATCTACAACTTACAAAAAGCTCAAAGAAATATCACAGAACCATAGAAGAATAGACTGGCATTATGATGCACAATGTTCCTCTGGTGTTCTAGCATCAAAGCTGCTCCAAAGTTCCTTTGTCACAGTATTTGTAGCAGAGCAATTTGTGTGGAAATTGAGATTTAAATCCCCTGGGTGTTGGTAACTCTTACAGAATAGACACTCCTTTAAAGCATGCACAGTGGCATACTTGAATACATTCAAAGACCCCCCCAAAATTACACTTATTTTCACAGCCAACAGTAACAGTCAGGAAACATCCCTAACATCTGCTTCAGGACTTTCTTGGATTTGTTGTAGGTACAATAGGAAGTATTGATTTCAGCTCTAGAAGCTCTACATCATTTAAATTCTCACCTGATAGCTTACTGCAATAGATAAGATCTAGATAAAAATCACTTGACCACAAACTCTCAAAGGTTCTCACTGGACAGTCCCACCCCTTGAATTCTGCATTTCACGCAGGAAAAAAAAAAAAATCTTCAGGGAAGGATTCTACATTTTCTTTACCCTGAAACACTGATCTGATAGATTGTATTTATGTTATCAACTTCAGTTACAATCTGTTTAGCTGGAGATCGTCTCAGCTTTATTAAATGTTCCTGTTTTGTTAAACAGTATGTGGTATATTTAGTATCATGATCAAAAACATAAGGCAAACCACAGAACTTCACAGTAGCACTTCCACAATCAGGATACAATGTTTAACAGTGATTCCGTTCTTCTGAGGCATGTTTCTTGAGGAAGGGATTATTATTACTCTTACTACTACTACTACTACTACTATGATTGCTTTACTTGCCACTTTGTGGCAACAAGACAAAAGCACAAGAATGGTGCCAGTATTCTTGGAGGTCCCAGAAAAATCCATTACTTTGAGAGAGGCAAGGAGCCTTCCCATGAAACCCACAAGGGAAGGCAGGTACCGAAGGACTTTAGAAAACTGACGACAGAACTATATATCTAGATATCATAATGCAGCATATATCTAGATAGCATAATGCAGCAGAGGGTTAGAGTTCCTACGAAAGATGTGCAAAGCAGTAGCTCCAGAAACCCAAAGGACTTTAGCCATGTTAGTGTGGCTTTGTATCTGGTTTTACCACCATGCCTCTAAGGAGAACTAATTAGCCTGGGGCTGACACCATTCTGATGTAGCTTTTTTTTTTGGCCATTCGATCTAGCTTGCAAATTTTGAACTGTGATGTATAGTATGCTTACTGCTGTCAGCTGCATGAGTCTAATGAATCACTTTCCTCCATATTCATTAACAAATTAAAAAACTGCTCTCAAACATTTGCAGATCTGCTTGATATGGAGCAAGAATGTTTCACAAAAACTGACAGAATGCATGGATCACTCACTTACTGGATAATTTATATTGAAAATCTATCTTCTGGGTTTTTTTCCACTTAGTATAAATAATTGATATTAAACAGACCAGCTACAGAAAGAGAGAGAATATGGGAGAGGATGCATCATAATATTTCATTATGTACAGGAACTGGATTCAAGACTTTGTTCTGGTCAATAAGGAGTGATGTATGCAAAACGAAGCAGAAGTTATTTGAAACTCCTTATTAATGTTGCTGCATTTAGTAACCTCTATGAAGGTGCAGGAAACTTGGAGGGAAGTCTGTGAGAATCAAACTGAGATTTTGTCCCAATCCATGACACTACTTTAGGCAATGGATGCAATGGGAAACGGATGTAAGTCCTAACATGTACATCACTGCATAAACAGTGTCCTTTTTGTCATTATAAAGCCAGTGTCTCCTACACAGATGCTATTTATAAATAACATGCTATTTATTTTCAGCAGTCAAAAATAAGAGGCATAGGTAGTTCTAGTCCTCTTTCAGTGACTCCTATAAATCCAGAAAAAAGAAGCTATTTTTGTTTGAAGATAAATAGTAATTAACTGTACAACACATTGGTGAAATCACCTTAGAACTACTATACTAAATACACTGAAATTAGACAGTAATGAGTATGAAGAACAAACACTTCACATTTAGATATTCTTTGCCAAAAGACAAGGATTTTTCTCCCTAAAGGCACAGATCTGTAACCCAAAACAATTAGATTTTACTAAACAAGGGCAGTGTACTGTCATCCAAGTTCCTAACCACCAGATTTAATTTCTATAGACGATGAGAGTTGCTGTTGCCAAACACTCGTTATGAATGGGCTTGTGGCATCACATATTTTTGAGAATAATCTCTGCAAAAAATTAGGTAGTTATTGACTTTGTCTCCTTAAGGACCATGCACTATACTGACCTTTATTTCTTACAAATAGGGTTCTTCACTGTTCAGTAACTTCACAACTTTGAAACTACAAATACATTTATCTAGCTTTCTAGTTGGAGGTCACTGCTATATGGTGTAGTAACCTTTACAGACCACATAAAATGAATGTTTCCTCATAGAAGAAAATATGTACTAGACTATCTTCTCCTGTTCCTGAGATGTAAATACAAGATTTGAAATAAAATTATCAAAATGTCACATCCAAATATTGAACTTGGGTAGCAAAGGTTAGACACAATAATCTAACTTGGTTTCTGTTGTGACATAAAGAACACTAAGCCAAATATAAATTCCTGATATCCAATTCTCATATTCAATTTATGTAATTCAGTACCCTATGGGCTGCATCTGAGGGTCCTGAGAAAGTTGGCTTATGTCCTTGGAAGGCTGCTTTCTATCATTTCTGAAAGGCCATGGAAATTGGAGAAGGTCCCTAGTGACTAGGAAAGGCAAACATCGCACTCATCTCACCAAAAAAGCCAAAAGGATGATATGGAGAACTACAGGCCAGTTAGCCCCAATTTAGCCCCTGGGAAGATCATGGAGTGAATACTCTTAGAAGCCATTACTAGGCAAGAGAAGGAGAAGAAGGTGGCTGGGACAGCCAGCACAGGTTGAGAGCAGCCCTGCGGAGAAGGACTTGGGGTATTGGTGGATGAAAACCTGGATATGAGACAGCAATGTGTGCTTGCAGCCCAGAAAGCCAACCATATCCTGGGTTGCATCAGCAGAAGCGTGGCCAGCAAGTCGAGGGAGGTGATTCTGCCCCTCTATTCTGCTCTAGTGAGACCCCACCAGGAGTATCGCATCCACCTCTGGAGTACATAGTACAGGAAAGACATGGACTTGTTGAAGTGAGTTCAGAGGAGGGCCACAAAAATGATCAGAGGGCTGGAGGCTCTGTCCTATGGAGAAAGGCTGAGAAAGTTGCCATCGTTCAGCCTGGAGAAGAGAAGGCTCTGGGGACACCTTATTGCAGCCTTTCATTACTTAAAGGGGGCTTATAAGAAAGATGGGGAGAAACTTTTCAGCAAGGCCTGTTGTGATAGGACAAGGGGTAATGGTTTAAAACTAAAAGAGGGAATAGATATAAGGAAAAAAATTTTTACACTGAGGGTGGAGGAACACTGGAACAGGTTGCCCAGAGAGGTGGTAGATGCCCCATCCTTGGAAACGTTCAAGGCCAGGTTGGATGAGGCTCTGAGCAACCTGATCTACTTGAAGATGTCCCTGCTCCTTACAGGGGGTTGGACTAGATGACCTTTAAAGGTCCCTTCCAACCCAAACTATTTTATAATTCTACAGGTTTATCAAGGGAAAATCATGTCTGAACAATCTGATTGCCTTTTATGATTAAATTACTAGATTTGTGGAAGAGGAGACAGCAATGGATGTCATAAAATCATAGCATCATAGGATATTAGAGTCTGGAAGGGTGAATAACTGGATGGTTAAAAAGCTGGCTGGCTGTCCAGGCTCAGAGTGTTGTGGTTAATGGATCATACTATACCAGGAGGCTTGTCAGAAGAGGAGTACCCTCAATCCCTCCTCACCAAGAACCAGATCCACTTTTTTATTTGCCTTCCTTTAGCTACCAATGTACATATAGAAGGCCTTCTTGTGGCTTTGCACATACTCCTCTGCCCTAGCTGAGATTTCCTTTCCTAATTTCAACTCTGCATACCTAGGCACTGGCTTCACATTCCTTCTGAGGAGCTCATTCCTGTTTCTTCCACCAAACGTATGCTTCTTTTCTGCATCTGAGCTCAGTCAGGTGTTTCCTATTCATCTTTGCTGGCCATCTGCCATGCCTTCTTGACCACTCCCTTCCTTGAACAAGGATGAGCAGTAATTGGAACAAAGCTGCTACCAGACTAAGATTTAATTGGTTAAAGTATGTCTTAAGGCTCTTGTTAGTAGATAGTAAGTCACACTGAGAGGAAAAAGAATGTTTATGTCCTGACCTTGGCTCTCAGGAGAGGGAACTAGCAGTCTAGACTTAGCACTTCAAGCCAAATACTCGATGAGGTTACACCTTACTGTTCTCTGTTCTTTCTGGCCCAGGAAATCTTTGCTGAAAAGTGTTGAAGCTCTGCAAGTACAGCAAAAGGGCCCTCTCCTTTTCTTAAAAATCAGCCTAACTTATAGCATGGACATTGTAGCACTTCTCCGTAAAACACACAAAGTACATTGCACATGGACTTTGTGTGTTTTAAAGGTCATCTAGTCCAACCCCCTGTAAGGAGCAGGGACATCTTCAAGTAGATCAGGTTGCTCAGAGCCTCATCCAACCTGGCAATGCACAAAGTACATTGCCCCTTCCTGATGATGTGTTCACTGAACTTAAAATTCCCAAAACTTATGTGAAAGTTCTAAAAGACAGACACCACTACCTTCACTTTTAGTACAAAAACCCAATTCTGCACTATTCATGTTAAATTTGTTCTTGGCATGCCAGTCAGTTTTGGCCTCTCTTGATACGTAAGCTGCATCTCAAGGACCATACCACGAGATTCCTCCCTCTGATTCTAAATAAATAGTCACTTCAGTTAGTAGTGTAGTTGTTCTTCCTCTGGATATCAATAGCAAGGAGTATAGACAGAGGTTTGAGGAGTGCAGATGCAATCACTGTCAGAGTCAGCTGGCAGTACAAAGCTGCAGAAGTATCTGAAAAGGTCAAAAAGATAAAGAAAACTTCTCTCCCTTTTCATTGATTAGATCTCGTGGGACTTTTTTGTTCGGTCAACCTACTGTATAAAAAGCAGAGCAGAGTTTTCATTGTCATATAGACAAGATGAACAACAGGTCCTGAGGTCCAGGATAAGGAAGGCTGGGGCTCAGAGTTGGCATTAAAGATAAAATATGAGTTATTTAAAAGAAGGTTTTGACTTGGTTTAATGTACAACTTAAGTGCACCCTTAGTCACTTCCAAATCTCAGTTTGTAATGATCTCACAGAGAAGATAAGACTGTAAGGGTAGATTTGAGATTAAAAGAATAGATATTTAGAATTAAGGAATAATTACTGCTCTGCAGAAACTATGACTGAATCTTCACAGCAAAAAGTGATTTCATGTAACTTATTCATTTTTAGGGATCTTTTGGATCAAATGTCCGATAATTGTCAGTTTGAATCAGAATTTTGAACTTATATACCTCAGTTTAATATGCATCCTATTGTAGCCACTGAAATCTTGAGTATTGGATGGAGGTGTCAAGGTGTTGGTGGGGATGGGGGTAGAGGGGAGCTGCAAAGCAGCTTCTGTGAGAAGGGACCAGGGGCTGCTTCATGCCGGACACAGTTCCAGCTGGCTCAGATGGACTCACTGTAAGATACAGCTGAGCCCCTCAGCCAAGATGGTGGCACCTCTGGGAAAAAGAATTTAAGAAAGGGTAAAACACTGCACAGGCAGAGTGAGGAGGAAGGAAGTGAGAAACAATTCTGTGAGCACTAAGGTCAGAGTAGGAGGGAGAGCAGGCGCTGCAAGTGCCAGAGCAGAAATTTCCCTGCAGCCCATGGAAGAGACCATGGTGGGGCAGGTATTCACCGGTAGCCTGTGGAAAGCACTCCCAATGTAAGCAGATATCCACAATGTAGCTCATGAATGACCTCATGCCAGAGCAGGGGATTATTTCCTGAAGGAACTGTGGTCTGTGGAGAGCCCGTGCTGAAGCAGGTGTATCATGAAGGACTACAGTCTGGGGAGAAGACCTGCACAGGAGCAGGAGAAAACTGAGGAGGAGGGAGTAGCAGAGAAGACCTATTATGGATTGACTACAACCTCCCATTCCCCATCTCCCTTTGCTGCTCAGGACAGGGAGATAGAGGAGCTCGGAAAGAAGCTGAGCTAGTGAAGGGGCTGAGGGGCAAGGGGAAAGAATGTTGCTTTATTTTGTCCTTGTTTCTTATAATCCAAAAATCTAATTTAATTGGCAATAAAATATATTAATTTTCCCCAAGTCAAATCTGTTTTGCCTGTCATATAACTGGTAAGAGATCTCCTTGTCTTTATCTTGACCCACAAGTTTTTTTATCTTTATTTTCCTCTACTGTCCTGTTGATGAGGGGCACTGAGAGATCAGATGGGTGCACATCTGGCAGCTGGCCAAGATCAACGCAACATGTTTTAGGACAAAACCTTTAGTCTTTGCAAGAGATCTTAGAATTATTTAGTTAACCTCAAAGAAAATCAGAAAAGAAAGACTTAAGTATTACCCAGGTTTATCAATGAAGGCAGTAATGACTTGGTAATCCTAGAATGCTTTCAAATTAAGCAATTAGGAATTATCAAACAAAATTCTACAGTCTTCTATTCTTCTATTCTTATTAAACCCCTTTTGCAGCAGACTTGGTGACCCAGACACTTACCGTTTATACTTTAATACAAAAGAAATTTTTCATTAGCATGAAAAATATTTCACTTGAGTGCCTGGCATCTGGATTACACTTTGATGTAAGGTTGTTCAGATGGTAAGATTTGTAAAGAAGAAGTGATTAACACCTCCATCATGAAAATGACCTTCAGGGTACATGACCAAAACACATTATGTTTAATTTCTTATTCCTTTTAAGATGTTATATTGCGCAGCTGAAGAGAAAGTAATATTAGTGTTTTAATTAAGTTTTAAAATGTATCATTCAGTTAAATATATATATGTATTTTTTCTTGTTTTATTCTTTACATAATTGTGTACCAGTGCACATTCAGAATGTAATATCACATTGATTTGTGAAAATGAAGTTATAGCTATAGTCATTGATTATATTTCCTTATTTTGTTTTTAAGTTGTTGATTGTTCCATTTAATTTATAATTCCACAAAACACTTGTAAGAGTACAAAACAGTACTTGTTTGCACTGTATCTTCAGATTCTCTAACAAGGGTTTAGTAAACTACCAAGCCAAAATTAAATCTGACATAGCCTTTGATTCTCCTTCAGTTTCCTTAGATTATGAGCAAATTTCCCATATTTATAATAACATTTATGAAATCAAAGGATTCTGGAATAATACAGTTAAAAACAGTCCCTGACTAAGACATATCTTAAAGGGTATCGTAGTGCTAAAAGATGACTACGTAAGCATGATGGTTTTTTACTCAAAAGATCTATCCTCTATGTATATTAAGTTTCATATTTGGTACATTACAATGCATAATGTTCAGAGTCGCTTGTTTCTTTACAACATCTGCAGTACAAATTCAACATTCATGTTATAACCATTACCATCCATCACTCCAGCCAACTAATGGCTGACCATTTAAACAAAATAGGTTTTAGATTCAGTGACTCAGGAGGCATCTTTCAGTTTTATGTTGTTACATCTAACACTCAGGTACCACCAATGTACAAACAATAAGCAGTAACAACAGTAGCAGTTGATAGACCTGGAATAATCAGATCTTATCAAAAGTACATAGTGGAACTGAGTGGGATTGTTTTATGGAGCAACACTGGCCAGCCAGAGCAATTTCAAAACCAAGAGAGACTAAGCTGGGGATAGGAAGTTCATGTCACTGGGTCATCTGCAGCATTGATGTGGCCTTGCTAACCCAGTGTGAGTGAGGACAACTAAACATATGCAGAAGGCTAAGGCAGAAGAGGGGATGCAGTCATCTCTAGAAGGTATTTTGCAAAAAAAAAAAAAAAAAAACCAACAAACCCACTGAGGAAAGGAACTGTGTAGTTTTGAAAAGGATTAATTGATTATATGGTATTATCCTTTTGTCCTTTTGTTACTTTTCTTCTCTTTCTAATATAGCAAAGTTTTATTAAGTAATTTTATTCCTTATTTTGGGCCAGAGAAAAAATAGCTTCTTGAATGGCCAGATCACTTAGTTTTATTTTCTGAAGTATCTGTGGTGAGGACTTTAACCAGGGTTTATTAGTGATGTCTAGGGTTTAAGAAGACCATTGTTGCTGCCAATTACGTCTTGACATAAAGGATATATCTGTGCATTTGTCATCTGAACTGTGATCACTTTTTGTAAGAGTCTACCTGAGCTATAAAACAATAGATTTTATCTAAGCAGTGTTGAGAAAAAGCAGTATTTTAACAGTTAATAGCTTATTTGTAATGTATTTTTGTTAAACATCTATTTAAAATTAAATAAAATTATGAACAATGTAAAATAAATCCAAAAGATAAATTTGTCAAAAATTTAAAGTTTTAAGAGATAGATAAGCCACAAAATTTTAGAGCTCACAGAGCAGAGATCAGTGTCTAAAGACTGCCTTCTCCAACACACTAAATTACAATGCCCAGAAAAAACAACCAAAATTTCTGATGATAGTACTTTTAAAATGAGTTTTTATAAATAAATTGAAATACAGTAACATAATTTGGCCTAACCCATTTAATCTACTGTATTTGTTTCCAGTTCCATTCAAATTTATAAATCTGTAACACAATTATAGATAATCATAAAAGTTTACTCTGCACAAGTGCATAAAACAGTTTTGAAATTCAAACAATCATTTAAATCAACACATGTTGTTATGTATCTTTAAAGGCCCCATGTCCTTGACAAAAAAAAAAGAAACCACGCCGTTTCTAAATTTATGTAATTACTGAAGATGGAAGTGGAAATACACCTATCTTTCAAAGAGTTAAATAAATTACTTTTGTTATACTGTTATAAATCCAGTACCTTAAATAAAGATATTTTGAAGTTTTAAAGTATTTTCTTTCACAAAAGAAGAAAGTTAAATTAAATACAAAAAATCAGCTATAAGCAATAGCTGAATTGTTATTGCTAGAAAAAATTTTAAAAACCTCAAACTATCAGAGAACTACTTCACAATTCTGTATGTTTGCCAGAGAGACATACACTTTACACACACTCTTTTTGCTTCATAATCCAGAACAGCAATGTCTTGCTCTGAAAAGATCTTGCTTTGAAATCAAATTACTTTCACTCACTCATTACTTTTGGGCCTGTTAACACCGCAACTTCGTTTTAAAGCCTTAGTTCAACTGCTGTCCCAAACACTTTGTATTGGATGAATTATTCCTTTAGACTTAATCTAACCGGTACACTGCATCGTGCATATCCAGACAGTGTCACTTAATGGTGGAGGGGGAAATCATTGATTACAATTAACTGACGGGCAGTCTATCACTAGTTTTTGAGCAATGTTTCAGTGTTTGATGCACACCTGGATATCACATCACCATTGTTACTAAATAACTAACACTAAATAGTAAACGACTTTTCTTGTAAATACATTTTAAAAATTTGTACCATTAAGTAACTACTTGTAATAGTAAACAACTACTACAGCTGATTAAAAAAAAACCCTCACAAAAAAACCCCAATAAAACACAAAATCCTATCCTTGTTGGTTAAAAGTGTTAGGGAAAAGAACTTAAGCCAAACTGCTTAGTAAATAATGAAGAATCATAAAAGGAAAGCACACCTGCAGATTACTTGTTTCTTTTCAAATTAAGAGCCTCATAAGCCCTTCAGATACAGTTGTCTTGTCTTTCAGGAGTGTAACTGGGAATTCTTACAGAAACATACACATAAAGGTGAAGACAACTGTTTTACCATTTATTAGTTAAAATTATAAATCTCTAGTACCACTACCTAATGAGTTTCTGTGACACCCAAGATGTACTATTCAGAACACAGCCCTTCTAAGGAAAATACTGGGGGGAGTGGGAAGTGTGAAAAGTTTTAGGCAAGAGAATTATGTAGCTTTTTCCAATTTTTGCTGAAATTGCAAGGATAATTTATAAGAACACTGCACAAGTGATACATGGACTAAAGTTTGTGGTGAATTGAAGAAGGGTAGACAGCTATGCAGATATTTCCAATACTGTACTTGTTCTTTGTTCTGTGGAGAAATTACATTCTTCTCAGTTCAGTGGTTGTGAATTATGTCCTTTCTAATCTTATTAATTATGTTGTATTCATCACAGGCTGGAATGGGTAGGAAAAAACATTTTCTACAGAAAAAATGCAGAAATTATACAGCTTGAGGCAGAGAGCTATAAACATTTCTGCAAACGGAGTCATATGATGCCATGTGTTTTCAGGTTGCTTAAGCTGTATGTATCAAAATATTAAGTATGAACTACTTGTTCTGCAGCATGCAAGGAATTTAAATAAAAGTTAACATCATTTTAGATAAATTTTACTACATCTCTACCATTAAGTGTTTTGTCATTAGTTCTGTAAAAATGTAAAGATTAACACTAAAGGCAACAGTGTTAGCAAAGTCAAACTGTTATGATGATTCTGTGCAAATTCAAATGACAAGGTAGTATTTTATAATATTTGTAAAATTTGCTCTGTATCTATGGTAATACTTTTTTTCTTGGCTGAATGCAGAAAACATTTATTTTCTTTGCACTATACAATCTCTCTTTTAATGTGTTTCAGCTGAATGTATGAGTGACCAAAGAAAACATAAATCAAACTTTAATATAAATAACACCTTGACCTACTTTGAAAGAATTTGATTAAAGTTCTCTTTGTATTAATATTGATTTATTCTCCAATAAGGAGATGATCCTATGTACTCTTCCTTGATTTAGTTGAGGCTATTGATATAAAATTAAAAACATGTAAAACCTGTGAAACTGCCTTCTCCACTGTGGTAGAGAGTGGACCATACCTGTGAATCCAAGGGGACAGAAACACCAATAGCCTCCAAGCTTGTTGATGCAGCTTCCTCCATGCAAGCAAGGCAAAGTTTCACACTCATTTACATCCATCTCACACAGAGACCCATAGTATCCAGGCGCACAACTACAGACGAATCTTCAGAAAAGGGAAAATCAGGTAAGTCAACAGAAGCAAACAATTTGACCTATTCCAATATTCTGAAGCTATATGTATGTCCTGATGTCAAGCTGGTGTCCCTAATTATCATCCACATGAAAATAATTAAAGAGACTTTTCTTACTTTCATGTTTCTGAAGCAAGTAGAGTGATTCAGTCTTTTTTTAAATTAGTAGAAAAATGGTGCACAATAGTTTTATCTGAAGGTATAAGGAACGACTTAAAGGCTAATGTTCTTTCGACACAAGTCTCTTGTAGAGTGTTGCAGAACAAACACAAGATACAAATTTTTCTCTTGCTTACACTTAACTTTCAGTAAATATTTGCATTAGAAAACTCATTGTTGGGAGCTGAAAAGAGATGTGGAAATCTAACTGAATATCAGTTTTCCTCTATTTCACTCTTATTCTAAATTTTAAAAAGAAAAAAATGTGAAGAGGAAAAGAAAAAGTTGTGCTGAAGACAGTATCTCTTCTATTTTCCTCTCGGGCCACACAAGAAACAAATAGCTGTGTCAGTATCATTTGCCTACCTCATTGTACACAAAATCCTTGTCATATGTTGAAGGTCCTATTCAAACCTCACAGCAGCAAGCAGATTTTATACATAAGTAAATTAAGAAATTGCTTTTCATGTAGTAGTAACTAACCTGTTTACGAGATCCAGGCAAGTTCCATTGTTTTTGCAGGGTCTTGATAAGCATTCATTAATCTCCACTTCACACAGCGCCCCAGTAAAGCCATGTTGGCATGAGCACCTAGCGAAAATGATGTCACTATATTACTTTTTAGTTTAATATAAAAAGATTCCAGAAAAATGTGGCAGATTTTGAGGGGTACAAATTAGGTGGTTCTAAAATTATATTCATTTTTTTCTGATCATTACAGTGTGCTGTACTTTAACAAGCTTCACAAGTACAGTCACTGCAGCCTGGGAAATAAGAATTTTGACATTGTAAGTTGAAGCCCACAGGCTCTGTGCTGACCCCACTGTGCAAGGGCTCAGAACTTGCCATGGCCTGAGCTGGTTTTCACTTGTTTTGTCACCTGCCCTGGAGACAACTCACTGCTGCCTCTCATGCTTAACAAGAGAGACAACAGCTAGATAATGGCAAGATTTCTTATATAACAATCATAACTACATTGTTCATGAAAATGTTTTCTATTAATTTCAACTCACCCTATTAGTATTACTGTAAATTGACTAATAACAACTGTTGGCTATATTTTTACTAGATTCTTAAGATTTTAATTAGCCCTACAATAGATTCTTGGGTCCACATGTATGGTGTACACGTACGTCTTTTTTACCAGAAAAAGATTTAGAGTTTAATGTAACAGTGTCAAACGTATCACAAAAAAAGACATATTACATCACTGAAGGACAGCAAATACAATACAGGCAAAGTACCAAAAGAATAGCTAGATTACAAACATCCATGTACTATACTGAGTATCTGTCGTTCAGTTTTCCTCACCTGTAATGGTTAACCCCATCCACACAGAGACCTTCATTCTGGCATGGATCAGAGATGCACTCATCACTGTTAACCTCACAGTAAGTGCCTTCAAATCCTAAAACACAGATTATATTAACCATGAATGAGTGAATTCTACTACGTAATGTGAATATAAGGGTCACAGATACTCTGAGAGGTTTGGCTGTCTGAGCTCAGGACCAACTTAGACAATGCAACTGGCAGGCCTTAGAAACCTCAGCTGCCCTTGAAGCTGTTCAAGAAAGAGCTAAGAGAAGGATCAGTGGCGACTACCCCTTCTCTTGGGAGCATCTAAGCAGAGGCTCTTTGCGCTTGGTATCTGATTGACCTATGTTGCAGCCACACACATGCCTAGCCATGTGCCCTTTTATCTGGATGCTGACTTTGGCCTTCAGACTAGCTCCCTGGCTTGACCTTGGACCTGCCCCATTCTCTGTAGCCTTGACTGGTGATCTGGCATGTTATGCTGATCCTGGACACTATCATTAGCCCTGCTTGCCTCATTCAGATACTGTCAGACAGGATCCTTGACAGTGAGGTCCCTGCCCTGGCAGCCTTGTTAATACTCCTGGCTTACCTTTGCTTCTGGATCAGCCACCTCTCACTGCTCTCTGACTCTAAGATCAGGGGCAACAAGTGGATGCAATCCTGAAAGAACTTCCTCCAATTATTTTTGTTCCTTAGCTTCAACTAGTTCATTTCTGGAGAGTATAAGAAGTCTTAACATACTTTAATGAACTAGAGAGAACAGATTTGGATGGAGTACTTGGTTCCGTACTGGGGAAATGTAACTCATTTTAAAGGACTGAAAAGACTTTCTTGAAGAGAGTGGGAGAATATCAGAAACTAAAAGCTAATTCAGTAAGTAATATATTACAGAACATAATGGAAGTCAGAGAGACCACATTTATTCAAGGCAGTCAGCAGATGAGAAAAACCGTGTGACTACTTTTAATATTTAAATGACAAAAAAATGTGATCAAGGTCTTACGTGCAGAGTACATTACTTACAAAATACATTACATTTACCTGTGTAAATATCCCAGAACATTTGCTAAAGATAAATAAGAAATTTTTCAGTGATATAATAGAATCATAGAATCATAAAATGGTTAGAGTTGGAAAGGACCTTCAAAGGTCATCTAGTCCAGTCCCCTGCAAGGAGCAGGGACATCCCCGACTAGATCAGGTTGCTCAGAGCCTCTACTACTTTTGCAGTTCAACAGCATGCTATACCTTACAACGGTCACATAAATAAATGTTATACTAAATACGTAGCTGTGTTAAAATCATATACAGTGGATAAACTATAGCTACTTAGTTGAATTTTGCACAAATTGAATATGTATGTTTCAACTGATGTAGTAATGAAACCATTACAATGAGCAAAAATTTTCACTGTAGCAACTGTAATACACATGATCCCTGATAGCAGACTAAGCAGTGTTTATGATGTTAATTGAAGTGCTTTTGAACACCATTTAGATAAAAAAAAAAAAAATTAAAACAACTACAAAAATAGCCATTGAAATTCAGTGTATATTATTACAAATATGATGCAGGCTTTACTGAATTCTCTATTAATTTAGATACTGAAACAAGGATAGTAATGACTTTTAGTGTTACATTAGGCATTTGTGGGTTTCAAAGTACTTCATGAAAGTGGTGAAATTATGAAAGATCACAGGATACTACAGCTTCTTTTATCTAGAAAAAATCATTACTGGAAAAATTAAGTGGCTTGGTCAGAGTTGTAGGGAAAGCTGTAGAGAGAAATCTCTGTTGGCACTCAACGTATGATCAGCCCACATAAAGCAGTTGGTATTTTCTTCTTATCAGTTTTTTCTGTTCAACAACTTTCCTGGCTAGACCTGACTAAAATGAGTCCTGAATATTTGCTGAAGTTTTCACAGCAGTGTCTGCCACAAATTTGGAAAATAAACACTGGAATGTATCTCAAACTAACCCTTCAATTATAACCACTTATACTCTTATTATGTTATTCTTTTTTCCAGAAATATTTTGAGAAATTAAATGATACCCTCACTTATTTCCTATTTGTATGATGCTTCACAAAAACTTTGTAGAAGAATTGCCATAGTAGGGGACAAAAATTCTCTGTCCCAGTGTACTGCTTTGAAGTAGCTCCCTCAGCATAGGCAACCTTGTTATATTCTGAATGGTTTATTTGCAAATGTGCCAGAACCGGAGCAAATTATCCAAATACTTTTTTTATCTGTTGCGTGTGTATTCTGTATCTTAATACTGCAACTTGAGCCTTCATCTATATTTGCCTGAAGTTTGATTACCAAAAAAAAAAAAAAAAAGAAAGGAAAAAGGACTATAACTTGGGCTGTGGTATGCTAGTTCAATGTTCAGTACTAGACCTGGTTACATCAAATGTGACAGTAGTCACTGACACACACACACAAAATTATCAGGAGTTGTTCTTTTGACACATGCCACCCCAGTGCCACTGAATAAGACCAGAAAAGATGGTAACATGTTTCTCTAACTCCAGTTTGATTAAGAAATTGGAGAGCATACAGAATATGAGAGACCAGGACCACAAGGCCATTTGTAGCCAACTTCCTAATCTCTGACTTCTAATCTATTTGTAATGTTTGACATTTCTGAACCTAAATTTTGTTACAGACTAGAAGGCTATCTCAATGGGGAGGGGAAAGGAGACTTCACTGAAAAGTAGTACATGAAAGAAAAAGTAAACCTGTTTAATATTATAAATACCTCAAAGATATAGAGACAGATTTTAGTTTTATAAGGTAATCAGAAAAGAGTGTGAAGCTAACATAAAGTAAAACTTTAAAAAATACTAATAGAACTTATATAGAATAGCTTCTTATCCTTTTGTGATACTATATAACATTTGAGCTAGTATCTTGAAAAAAAAAAAACAAAACAAACCACAGTCACCAGATTAAAATACATAAAAAGGAAAATGACGGCATTAATCATTCTGCTTCTGCCTGTCGTCCCCACTTGGTTATGGATGTTTTATAGTCTTTTTGAAGTAAATAGTACTGGAGTGAATAAATAAAGCAACATTCAGACACATTTTTGATTGCATATTACACATTTTTCCAGCCCATAGCAAAATACAGCTACTACTGGAAAGCCTGAAAATATGCACAGTGCTGTAATGTATTGTTACTGTAGCAATATTTAGTATTTAGTAGTACGTGTAGGCAAGTAATACACACATTCAAATGCAAGTACTTGTTGCCTGATTAGCTACTGCTAATCAGTCAAACTTAAGAATCAAACTGTAAATCAACAGCACATGTAAGTGATTTGATGTAGCTCTCCCGCCATATACTCTACAACGTAGCTTTTCCACATGTCAAACATGAGTGACAGATTTTAAATTGCCATTTTTTTACATTAGTGCTTTTTATGTGGAAAAACTGAGTTTTCTGAACTCAGCTCAAACAATTCTGAACTTCTAAATGAAAACATGCATTTAATCAATGTGGACACACTGTTACTCATGAATAAAGAATTCCATCAGATACATGCTCAAAATTTCCAGTATTGAATTCAAGACACAAGTGGCTTATTCTTTTTTTAGGTGACCAATATAAATCCTAGACAAATGTCATTGTAAAGGCTGACAAACAAACAAATGCTTTTTATTTGTCAAACTTCTTTTACAGTATTTTTCCCGCTATATTAGTGAAGCTGAAGATGTAAACAGAATCTCACTGGTATTACTGCTTATCCACTGTTTTATTTTAAATCATAGTAGACAGTACTTAATTTAAAACATTTATTTGTCATGTTAGGGAAAATGTATAGAGCTTTTTGAGGAAGCAAAATGTATCTCAGCAATGTCAACAGTTTTCATAGCAACAGATAGCAATTCCAAGACTTTCAGAAATTAATGAAAATTAAAAACAATTGAAAATCATCGAAATTCTTTGTGTTAGACAATTTACTTTTATTTCTGTGTATTTTTAACAGTTCAGACAGTATGAAAGTTACTTTAATAATATGAGGTCTAAAAACACCTGTGTTCTATGGAGAAGGTCACAAAAGCAGCTCATCTAACCTCAAGCCCTAGTTTTATCATACTTAATGTTAGCACTAGTGGGTATGACAGTATGCTCAAATTTGCTTGCAGTTCATGTGCAGGCAGAATGATACATTTATTTTAATTTACAGAAATTCCAACATTCTGTGGAAGTTTTGCCGCCAATGGATGAAGCTTTAAATGCTGTTTCTTAATATGGAGCAGATCCTATTGTTCCTTCTTTTTCTCTAAAACATGGGAAACAGCTACTGCATGTCTCAACTCTGTCTACAGGACTTCTGTGAGCTGTGAAGGGTAGGAACATACAGACTATAGAAGCTACACATCCGCTGTTATCATTATGGTCATTATGGTCTATTGCAGAGAAATAATACAGAATTTACCTCTGCAGGTAACACAGAGGACTAATAGGATTCTTTCCCCGTAAGTCTCTACTGTTTTACCCATCAGCACAGTGTCATGGATTATATTTGTCTCCTTACTGTGAACCATTTACAAACCAATGCTTCCAGCAGCAGAGATACCACAATAGCCCATAATCATTAGTATAGATATTTAGGTTACTAAGTATAACATAGGTAGGTATACATATCAAAATCAAAGGTGTGTGAAATGTTAGACACAGTAAAAAAGGCTATTTCCCTTTGTGAATTATGTATATGTGTCTGGAAAAAAACCTGGCACTGAAGGTCTCAGAAATCTGACAATGGCAACCTCCACTTTATGTAACTTCTGTTCTTTAGCATCTGCTTATTAGTTCTGCTTGATATTATAAATTTTGTGCATCATGATAATTTTCACTCAGTCTTATTTGAGACATGAGCTGAAAAATATTTTGCCTCAGTTCATATTTCTAGCTGTAAGATGCTATGGAACAAACAAAAAGAATCACTAGCATGCTAGGATAAAGAGTATTAAAAAATAAGGTGTCACAGGAAAGAGTTATTGACAGTAGTCTGATAAAAGGGGTGAGAAAGTCCTGGAAAGAGTACTTGGAAGATAATGAAAAAATAGGATGGCTAATCCCAGTACAAAGTGTAGCTATTGTTTCTCCTTAGAGATGATACAGTACTCTCCTTAGATCTTATTGACACCTTTCCCCAGAACAAGACACATAATTTCCCTACACCCTAAAACTGGTAGTTGTACCCTTACGACCCATGCAATTTCTCTTGCACAAACCAGTTTTTCAACTTCTCAGCTTCTAGCATTATATCTCTAAAGATACTATGAGCACAAATACGATGACAAAGCTTTTGACTACATATGTGCTATAATGTAACAAAATTCTGCTTTCCATTCTTTTGTTTTACTCCTCTCTAAAATAGTATGCATCCCAGAACTATGTAGATAAAAAAAATCTCTACAGAAATAATAATCCAGGCAACAGTCAATTGGTAAGGAATTCAGCCCATCTACAATCAGAACAAATTGTCCTAAGCTGCCTACATAGTCAGCAGAATGACATAAATATTTCTATAGCATCAGCCATTTGACTTCATATGTCTGCTTTTGGGTGAAATGAATTACCTCAGAAAACTGCCTTTTTCTCTTAATTGACTGTAAATGGAGCACAGGGGTCCTCCTTAATATACACCTGTACACATATGCCCTCAGTGTAATACTGTGGATATTTACATCTGGTTAAATTAATCCAGACTTTCTGGTGTATTTGTTTCAATAACAAATACATTACTTCATTGATTTAGTTTCCCTTCTGAGTTTCCTAACTCATTAAAATGCTACAGATCTAACACAAATGCTGACCAAATAACTCATATTTTTGAACAGGGCAGGTAAAGCTTTGCTATGAACACTCTCTATAGATGCAATATACAATGTATTTACATACATTTCTTGAGAATTTTCCCATCACAAGCTAAAGGTAAGCAGAATATTGCTTCTATTGTAATAAAGAGACTACATAAGCATCCTGAGCTGAGGATATTACTTGGACTAAGGCATTTTAAAGAAAGAGATTGATTTCTACCTTCTATTATAAATAGGAATTCAAAAAACCCTCTGAACTCAACAACCTTGTCCGTCCCTTCCTGTCTTTGTGAGCAACAACTGCATCTGCTGTTCCTACTAACCTTGCCTTGCTCCTAGATATATCTACTAATAAATCTCTCAGAAGAATAAATCACTGCTAACAAAGTCTTTTATTAGAAAACAGTAGATGTTTTCTGGTCTATGACTTCTGTTGGCAAATAACGTTGTGCCTTTTTAATTCTCTCTAATATTTATGTGCTTTTATTTCCCCAGATTTCACATTTCTCCCTGATAACTGTTACCTTTTGTGTCTCATTTCATCACTAATTAGGCCTGTTGTTGTTCAACAGTCCCAGCCAGAGAGCTGACCTTGTGTTCCGTAGTTGCATGCCCTCTCATAGTTTTCCTTCATTTTGAATATATCTTTTTCAGTAATTTGTTCTTTCTTGGAATACAACTGTTCCAAGAAACCTGCACTATTTTTACCAAACCGTCCTGTCTTCCCTTTGGGTTGCTTTTATGGTTGGCATTATCTAGAATATCATGGTCTAATGTTCATTCTCTAGTTTATTTAGCCTTCAGTTCACTTATGTATGCAATTGAATTACTCTTTGGATGTTTTGCATGTAGACCTTCTGGGGAATTTATAAACAGTTGCTCAGGCTCAGCTACAAATGTTTCAACATTATTCACATTCTATAGTTTTGCTCATCTTTCCTACCCTTCTCTTCTGTCATACTACATTTTCATTTCTATTATTAAGATGAATTCCAAGAATGGAATTCTTTAAGAACAGAACATGCTGATAAATTAAGCAATAAAACATTCTACTATTTGCCCTAAGTTGTCCTTTCCACCTCTGTTTCATCTGCATTTAGGATGTAGCATTTCAGGAGAAACTAATGGTAGGATTCAATGCTGGGTATACACATAACAGCTCAAAAAGCCATCCCCTACAAATTGCCTTGATCAAATCGTTGCTTGTTGATTACTGGCAAAGTATATAAGAGCAGGCGGTTTATGTACACTTCCTGGGAAACTTGCTCTCCTGCAGTGATTCCTAAACTTTTGCAATAACTGCCTCCCCTACAACATTCTTGTAACCATAGAAATACCAACATACAGTTGTAGAGATCACAGTTTTTTAAACTGTCTAATTGCTTGTGTGGACAATTGAACTTGAACTCATGGTCTAACGCTGTTCCATAATCTACAATATGAGAGTCCAATTTTGTGTTACGAATATTATAACCTAACTCCTTGCAGGAAGCATACCTCTACAGCTAGGGCAGACACCTCAAAAGGAAGTTCTACATTTATATTATTTATAGAATTTTTAAAATCTTTAAAGCAAAAACAGACAACTGTAACTCCCTAACACACACATAAGAACAAAGATGCGTAGCTTTGCTTTATACTACCACTAATCATTACCCCTACCAATTTGCTGTAATAATTCTATCCTAGGCTAACATCTTACATCAAGTTTTATTGTGCCCATTTCACACTCTGTCAGCATTTGTCTTCTCTGCCCTAGTACGGCACCTCAATCCTAGCTCCCTGTAGGCAGTGGATATTCTCATTTTCTTCTAAGTAAGTACCACAGTTAATAGCATGATTTGTGGTCCTATTGTACCCATCTCAGATATGGTTTTCTAAAGATAATCTTTAGAATTTGGTAAGCACAGCTACATTTTGTGACTCTTGCTAAACCAGTTTCATACTTTATAATGACTGGACTGTTAACTACTGGTAAGTTCTTCAATCAACATGCCAGTTGGTACTAAGTCAGGTACCGTGGAGTAATCTGGCTATGGCAGTGTGATTGCCCTTTGTGAACAGATCTGTAATCATGACAGGTTTATTGGGAGAGAAAGGCAGGCAGACAAAAATAGGAGACAACTGCAGGAACAGATTTCCATAAAAGTCTTTCTAGTAAATTTCTGTATTTTATGGTCTCTCCTTTTTTGATGAGTCCTGAATAAATGGTTGTATTCTTCTTAGCATGAATGATTAACACATTTAATGAATTATGCCTTTTACCCCTTTTTGAAACTGAAATATTTTCCACTTTCCAAGATTTGTTAGCAACGCATGTTACTGATTCACATAATTCCCCTGCTAGTTCCCTGAAGATTCCTAGCTGCAAGCTTCAAGAATTCTTGAAGATTCCACCAAAATTCTTTGAGAATCATGGCTGCAAGTTGCTTGGCTTCTTAAGAAATTATGCACAAAAATATTTTGAAAAGAAGACTTTTCTGAGGAATGTTAAGAAAAGATTTGAACTACATGTATCTCTACAGATAATTTCTGAGAAAGGTTTCAAAATCAATACATTGTACTAAAAGTTGTTTTTAAAAAGCAGCTTTTCAAAAAGCTGCTTCAATAAGCAACTTGAATAGCTCCCCAGTGACTTTTTTTTTAACTCAGTAAATTGTGGTAACCTTTACCTTAATAGTGAAAACCTCAAGCTCTAAATACTGCTGTCTTCTACATATTATCTCTGTATCTTTGCAGCTCAGTGAACAAATGAGTAATACTACTGTAGTGTTACGCTGCAATTAATATACTGGCCATCCTTGGTCCTTACGACATCCCTAGAACCCTACCATTTAGAGGTACAAAAGTAACAACTCCAAAATCCATCCTGCCTAAATTCCAAACTCAGTAATTGTACTCTCCCTACTTAAATTTTCACTACAGTTTTAATTAGTTAATGTATTCTTCAATTCCTCTGCAGAAGGGCATAGTCATGTTCTGCATAGTTAAACTACTGCTTCGTTTCACCTTAGCAGTTCTTGTACATCGAGGGAAAGATCATGTCTTTTAAGCCACAGCCCAGGAAAGCTGTCAGCACCTGTTCTGATTTTGCTCGTTGTGCATACGAACCGCGATCAGCTTTATCCATTAGGCAGGGGAAGATTACTCCCCTGATGTGCCAGGCCTTCCTGATAGCTCAGTGGGAAGAGGAACCATTTCCAACTTGCTCCAATTTTTGTACTTTTTTTTTGGCATATATTTTGTCTATTTCTGCCTGTCTGTTATCTCAATTTAGTCTGTCAGCCCTGCTGGCCAGATGCATGTCTATGTCTATGTTGTAACAATTGACTCAGAAGTAGTAATTCTGGGTGCTGGAATCTAAACAGCCACAGATTTAATAAGTACTATAATATAAGGAATTAATAGTAGGCAAACTGACAGCTATCTTAGCAGTCTTTTAACATAACTGATAGACCTGCTGTAATTCCTAAAGGTTTTATGTGCTCTGAAAGATATTCATTGTTACTTTCACTGAAGATAGCATTAAATTCAACACATATTTGCAACTTTTCTGCAGCACAACAGACAAAAGATTAACTACACCAGTTCTTACCTGTTTTGCAAACGCACATTGGCTTTCCATCGACTTGTGCCAAGCAGGTTGAATTGTTTATGCATGGATTGTAAGGCAGCTCACATGGACTGAAGCGCTGATGGCAGAAGTCACCAGTATAAAATGGAGGACAAATGCATACAAACTGTCCCTGCTTCACAGATTCATAACAGGTGGCTCCATTCAAGCATGGTTCAGAATCACATTCATTTATATCTTCACTGCAGTCTGGCCCTGTCCACCCTGCTGTACATGTGCATCTGGAGAAAAAAAAAAAAAAAAAAGTTGATGTGGTGGGAAAATAAAAATCAACAACTTAGTACCATCAGTTCCAACTATTAAAAAAAAAAAATCAAGACTCTTTCTGTGTGCATAGCTTTTTTTTCCTGCTAACTCTATCAGATTGCACTATGAATAAAAGTTATATTCAGATTCTTCTCCCACAATTTATTTGGACAAAAGCAAAATGACTTATTCTAAATCACAGGCTTTATCCACTTGGAGAACCACCTGATTTTGTTAACGCTGAGAGAATAATCTGTGGATCTTCTTTAAGCTAAACCACCACCACAAATCATCAAATGGGGAATGTAAGTTTCTTCAGGCTTTCAGATTAGAAACATATCTTTTCATATGTGTGAAACTACTAAGTAGGTACCTCAGTGTTTGGGATGAAATGCATCAGGTAGCATTCAGTACACTTAAGAAAGAAGGCAGGAGGTCAAGGGCACTATAAATGATAGAATAATCCTCTTCTCATTATGTTCTTTCTCTTTTTTGTATGTTCTTGTGAAGATCTGTTACCGACAACAGAGAATACAATACCTGGACCAAAATCTACATTACATCTGACTGTAAAGAATCTATCTTCGTGAATTAGATAAATATGTTTTATTTACAAAATGAATATGATTATTAGGTTATGAAAATTCAAAGATAACAATTAGCTAATGATTTCCAAGTTTGAAGAGAAAATTTCCTCATTAGCTGCAATAACAGAAGGCTCTATGTGCTTCAAAACGCGTACACTCTTGTAACTTTCACCTAAAATAGAATTAAATTCAACATGCATTTGCCACTATTTTGCAGGCAACAGACAACACGAATGATTAACTATCCAGCTCTTACCTGTTTTGATTTATACTGATTTCAAGCATTAAACCATTCAAATACAGCTGCATAGTTCTAATTTGATAAAAAGAATTGGTCTTACATAACAAAAAGGTCATTCAACGGAGAATCAATTCGGCAGTTCTAACTATATGGCACAGGTATTGCTTGCCACACAAAAGAAAAACTTGGCGCCTTTAAAACAAACACAGTGTTTTATTTAGAATTCTTAATATTCTATTGTCATAGTTCAGCCCCGATCAGGACCAGACTACGCAGTCTCTCTCTCACTCCCCCCACCCTCCGAGAGAACAGGGTGAGATAATAGAAGAAAAACGGCTCGAGGTTTGAGATAAGGACAGGGAGAAAATCCTTAAAGTTACCGTCATGGGCAAAACCAGACTTGACTTAGGGAAAACTATTCATTTATTACTAAAAACAGCAGGATAATGAGACGGAGAAACAAGATAAACCTCCTCCCCATCCCTCCCTCTTCCCAAGCTTAACATTATCTCTACTACCTTCCCCGCCTCCCCGAGTGACAATTAATATTGAGTAGTTACCTGGATTAGTAATCTTTCATTAGTAATCTTTCATAAACCACTGCCTAGGTCTGAGACTAAGATTGGACCCAGTCACACCTAAGCTCCATAAGGAGTTTAGAAAGCAGAAGGGTCCACTCTGAACCTCATGATTCAACAGGAGGGTCTTCCTCACCCTTTTGTGTCTCTGGTCTGTGCATTAGTCATTCTAACTTGATTCTAACTCAACTTTCCTTTGCATGTTTCTTCCATGTAGTAATTAATAAGGTGAACCTTCCCACTAAACTTACTGAACTTTGGTAACCCACTGTTAAACTTCATTAAATTCCCTCAAATTCATTTAACTCTGTCAAATTATTGTTTTACCTCAACACAACATATTGCTGCTTCTCTCTTTTGAAAGAGTTCTGCAAGAACTACATTAGAAAAATCAAGACCATTTCTAGGATCCTCAAGCAAAAAAAAGAAAAAAAACCAAACATGCTTTATGAGATGACATAAAGGTAAGACAGTCATTGCTCAACTTCTTTCTGTTCTTTTACCAACTTAGTAAACTCACATAAAATGTTCTAATAGTGCTAGCAAAATAAAATTAAAGTTTTCATATACCTTCTAAAGAAAAAAAATGTAAATATGGCAGATGTTCTGTATGCAACTTTGTGTTTATTCCTAAGTCATTTAGAAATTATATAAACTTTTTTGAATTTATTTGCCAATATCTGGTGTTTAAATAATGTCAAATTTTGTAAAAGCAATCTTAAATTGAAAGTTATAAATAAAAATTATCATATTAGTTAAATATATTAATAAAAATCTCTGTAAGCATGAAAGTTTTAGACTGCGTAAGTCTAAAATATGCATATTTAGTCTAAAGCTTATACAAATCTGAATAAATATAAATCTAAGTTACTTTAGGCATCTGCAACAATGCTATCATTGCTAAACTCATAAAATTAAAAGAAACAATACAGGAAATGCGCTAAGCTCCAGAAAGAAAATTAACTGGAAAACATCTTTTACATTTTCTCTTGAGAACAAACAAAATTACTATCTTTATTCACACATAGTTGTAAATTCTGAAGCTAAAGTTTTTACAAGGCCTTTCTTATCAGAATTTTGGCATTTATGAAAAAAACTGCAAAATTACAAAAATTAAAACAGCCAATCTCTAAATAAGGCATATCATATATTTCCATATTAACTATGAAAGCATTTGACTTATATTACGTAATTAAGCAAACGGCATCTTATGCTTTCATACCTTAATTACATACTTGTTTTTGTAACTTTTAGGAACAACAACGAGAAGATAGCCCATCGGAAATATCAAGAATAGTCATATCCCACTCTTTCTGTTCTATAATTTACAAATAGTTGTGATAAAAACCTTGGGGGGGAATAAAAGCCCAAAATGTTACTTTATGTTGAAAATAATCTGACAGGATGTTGAAATGATATTTTAAAGAATAAAAGCTCTGTCATAGTTCAGCCCCAATTGGGACCAGACTACGCAGTCTCTTACTCCCCCCCACCCTCCAAGAGAATAGGGAGAGATAATAGAAGAAAAACGGCTCGAGGTTTGAGATAAGGACAGGGAGAAAATCCTTAAAGTTACCGTCACGGGCAAAACAGACTCAACTTGGGGAAAAATATTAATTTACTACTGAAAACAGCAGGATAATGAGACAGAGAACAAGATAACCTCCCCCCACCCCTCCCTCTTCGTGAGCTTAACATTATCTCTACTACCTTCCCTGCCCCCGAATGGCACAGGGGGGAAGAGGGAATGGGGGTTGCGGTCAGTTCATTACGCGATGTTTTACGCCGCTGCTTCATCGTTGGGGGAAGAACTCCTCACATTCCTCCCCTGCTCCAATGTGGGGTCCCACCCATACACCACAGTCCTTCATGAAACTGTTCTGGCGTGGGTCATCTCTTCCACGGGGTGCAGTCTCCCCAGAACAGCTGCCCCAGTGGGCCCTCCACGGGCCACAGCCGCCTTCAGGCATCCACCTCCCCCAATGTGGGGTCCTTCACAGGCTCCAGGTGGATCTCTGCTCCTCCATGGACCTCCATGGGCTGCAGGGGGACAACCTGCTCCACCATGGTCATCACCACAGGCTGCAGGGGAATCTTGGCCAGGAGCTGCATTACTCCTCCCCCTCCTCCTCCTTCACTGACCTTGGCGTCTGCAGCTGTTCCTCTCACAAGAAAAGTTCTTCACAACAGGCTGGCAGAAGCCTCTCAAAATCTCTTCACATCATCCATCTCATCTCTCCACTTCTTTCAGCCGGGCTAGGCTGTCGGGCCCAGTCAGCCGCCTGGCGAGAAGCCAGAGGGTGAGGCCTGCAAGGCCCATGAGGCCTGCACCTCTGCCCCTGCTCAGCTGCTTTACATCTTCTCTTCTCTTTTTCTTTTTTTCTGTTTTCCCCTTCTTAAATATGTTATCACAGAGGTGTTATCAGGGAACATTCTGCTACCAATCGGCTCAGCCCTGGCCAGCAGTGGGTCTGCCCTAGGCCCAGCTGAGTCCACTGAACAAATGGGAGCAACTTCTAGCAGTTTCCTACAGAAAACTAAACAACACCACAACAAGCTCTTATTAAATAGTAGAATAATTTATATCATCATCAAAAAGAGGAAGAATGCACCAGCAAGGTGTCATGAGAGAAAAAGAAGATTTAGGTTGACATAAAAATTCTTAATTTTAACTGAAATAGCTGCCCTGAGAAAAAGCCATTTTTTTCAGCATGCCAACCAGAACTGCAATCTCCTCTGAATCTTCTGAATTGACTTCTGAAGTGACTTTCTATCAATTTGAAAAACCTATTGGTGGGCTCATTCCAACCTAGCTCAGCTAAAAGCTCTAGAAAAATGCCAAAGCTTGACAAAAGCAGTAATGCAGATGATTATACTAGAGCAGAACAAATTTCAGAGGGAGCAGTTCTTTGCTTGCAGGTGTCTTACAGCAGAAAAATAGAAAAAACTTGTCTTTTCAGTCTTTTGTATTTTGTACCAAATTTTCAGAAGAAACTAATCAAAGCACTTGCCTTTGCCACAAATATAGGTATTTCTACAAAAAAAAAAAAGCAATATTCAAGATGCAATGGAACTGTTTTTTTCATTAGTGGTTCAGTCAAAGCAACAGGAATCCTAAACTGAAACCAGAGATACACTGTGCCCATCAATCACCTGCCTCTGTATTCGACAAGATCTTGATGAGAAATGGCAGGATGTTCAGTGAAGTTTAGGTCAGCCCGTTAGCTATAAAGCATACGCAGATGGTCCATTCTAGAGTAAGAGTTTATGTAGTCTAGTGCATTCAGTCAAACCAACTAACAACCTGAAAAGCCACAGTGCTCAGTGATGAATTTATTTATTGTAAGCTAGAGGCTACTGGACCAGATGAAGTAGTAAAATGAGAGCAGAAGGTCACTTTCAGCACATGCACGGCTTTGGAGTACCATTCACCAACACATACCACAAAGCTCCAAAGACTCCAGTCACCACAGAGGCTTCAAATATTAATTTTTCTCTCTTTTTGTTCCTCCCACAAACATCTTTCTTCTTTTATTCTCTGAAAGTGTAATGCCCTCTTTGTTCCTCAGACATCTATCTGACCCATCTTACATACTCCACTAGCTTTCACCTGCAAAAGCCCTGTTACAAGTTTAACTCTGACATTCTTCTGGTGGTTCTCCACGCTCATGTCACTCCTAGATGTTCTCCTCAATTTCCACCGATGTCTCTTCTCCTCTCCCCTGAATTCATCTGAGCCTCTCTTTACCACCACTTCCATTATCTCTTTTCTACTTTCTTGTAGATCTCTCAATTTGTAACCAATCAAATGCGAAAAATCAACTAGTCAGAGGGGCCGAGACTGGTGGCATCCTGGGCTGCAGTGATCATGCTCTGATGGAATTCACAACCAACCATGAGGGATATGGGCCAGCTGACAACCAGAGTCAGGACCCTGAATTTTAGAAGAGTAAACTTTCCATTCTTTAAGGAATTAGCAGATGGGACCTCAGGGCACTGCCCTCAGAGACAATGGAAATGGAAAGAGCTGGCAGCTCTTTAAGGACACTTTTCTTACAGTGCAACAGCTCTCCATTTCCACATGCAAGAAATCAGGCAAGGAAGGCAGGAGCCCAGCATGGCTTAGTAAGAAGCTCCTGGACAAAATGAAGTGCAAGAAGGAAATGCACAGGCAATAGAACAAGGGACATGTATTCTGGAAAGAGTACAGGATGCTGCCTGGTTTTGTAGGGTTGTGCTAATGCACATTTGGAGCTGAATTTGGCAAGGGATGCAAAGAATAGTAAGAAGGGCTTTTACAGGTATGTAAAGAAAAAGTATGCCAGAAAAGGAAGATTAAAGAAAATGTACCCCTGCAATAAATAAGACACGAGAACTAGTAATAACTGACACAGAGAAGGCTGAGGTATGAGGTACCGAATTGCAATTTTTTTTTCCTCAGTTTTTGACATTAATCTCTCTTCCCACATCTCTAAAGCCTCTGAACTTCACGGCAGGGACTGAGGGAATGAAGTCCCTCCAATTCTAGAAGGTCAGGTTTGAGACCATCTGAGAAACTTGAGCATATGTAAGTCCATGGGACTCAATGAGATGCATTCCAGGGTCCTGAGGGAATTGGCTAATTTCCAAGCCACTCTCCATCACAGCTGAAGACTCGTGGCAGTGAGGCAAAGTGCCCAGTGACCAGAGAAAGGAAAATGTCATGCCCGTTTTTAAAAAGAGTAAAAGAGAGGACTCTGGGAACTACTAACCACTGAGCCTCACCTCTGTGCATGAGAAGATCATGGAGCAGATCCTCCTGCAAGCTATGTCGAAACATATGGAAGACAGGCAGGTGATTAGAAACAGCTAGCATGGCTTCACCAAGGGCAAATCATGCTTGACTAACCCAGTGGCCCTCTACTGACTGCACCAGTGGACAAGGGTCATCTGCCTTGGCATCTGTAAGACACTGATACAGTCCCGCACAACATTCTTGCTGCTAAATTTGAGAGATACGAGTTTGATGGATGGACTGCTAGATGGATAAGAAACTGGATAGATGGCTGTGTCCAGAGAGTTACAGCCAATGGCTAAATGTCCACATGGACATCAGTAACAAGTGGTGTCCATCAGTGGTCCATACTGTTCAGTATCTTCATCATTGACATAGACAGTGGGATTGAGTGTACCCTCAGCACGTTTGCAGATGACACCAAGCTGAGTGATGCAGTTGATACACTTGAAGGAAGAGATGCCATCCAGAGGCACCCTGACAGGCTTTAGAAGGATGAAACTAGTTGCTTAATCTGT
>JAAGAY010148151.1:27006-95748 GCA_011801015.1 Ardeotis arabs | reverse complement strand
AAAAAAAAAACCTAGAAAAAAAAAAAAAAGAAAAAAAAAAAAGAAAAAGAAAGAAAAAAAAAAGGAAAGGAAAAAAAAAAAGAGTAAGCTTTCGCAAAGCACAACTTCTTTTTTACTCCTGCTTCTTCCGATTGCCATTCCTATTCCTATTGTACTAGCTGCTGTTCTATTTATTTGTGGATAATCTGATAGTAGCAGCCCATTCTAGTGTATCTGGAATATTTGATTACTATAATTTTGACTTTGTAAGTATCATTTCCTTGTTTGCTGGTAGACTGAAAATGCTGTCAACTGAAATAAGCCTTATAAAACTGAGTGGTCCCATAAAAAGGATAGATACTTTTTTACACTGATTCTATAAATCTTGACCCACTAAGCTAGTCCTGCCAACACTGAGACCTTTCATTGATGTATATACTGACAGAGATCCTTCTTTAAGCTTCCTAAGATAGGACAAGGGGTAATGGTTTAAAACTAAAAAATGGTAGATTTAGACTAGACATAAGGAAAAAAAAATATGATGAGGGTGGTGAAGCATTGGAACAGGTTGCCCAGAGAGGCAATGGATGCCCCATCCTTTGAGACCTTCAAGGTCAGGCTGATGGGGCTCTGAGCAACCTGGTCCAGTTGAAGGTGTCCCTGCTCACTGCAGGAGGGTTGGACTAGATGACCTTCAAAGGTCCCTTCCAACTCAAACCATTCTATGATTGATTCTATGAGTCCTTCAATGCCTAATACTACCATAAGGACATATTTGGAAACGATTCATAAAGCTATGAGATTTGCCCTCACCAAAAAGTCCTTCTAGTAAGTGTCCCCTCTCATTAAAACAACATCAAAATTTATTCCACATTAAAAGCTGAATTTCCTTCTGCTTAACATAACTGGATCTACACTTGTTTACACTGACCTTTGATCTCTTAAACTGAAGCCCAGGCTTCAGTTTTTATTCTCTTTAATACTGATGTTTATGAAGTCTGTATTGTATATGTGGTCAGATTTGAACTAGTCTGATTTAAAGGCTTCTGGAGAGTCTTAAAAAAAACCCAAACCTTCAAATGTTTTGATAGGAGAAGTAGAGACACTTTTACTCATTTGAATAAAATGGGGCTGCGAAGCCGTTTCATTTAAAGATTGATTAGCAATAACATTTGCTTTCATTTTGGCTCATGCATCTCTACTTTGAAAAGGACCAGTCATCCTTCCGACTGAAAGCTGAAGAGCAGATTCATAATCATCAGTCTTTTTTTCCTAGAGATAACTGATTGTGGGCTAAATCCACAGGTGGAAGAACTCTCCATCTTTGCTAAAGCATACCAGAGAAGAACCAGTCAGAATCTAGGAGTGACTCTAATTCAGAAGTGGAAGTTCACTCATCTAAGGAAGAAAAGAGCTGGGTTTAGTCTCCTCTACTAAAACAGCTCCTGTATTTTATATTCAACACTTCTGAATTAAACACAGCAGCTGATCTAGGAGTTTAGGTATCAGAGTCCAAATCTTAAGCATCATTTTAGGCCTGAAAGCCCTTTCTTGTATTTTTCTTTGGACAGGAATAACGACCTGAGAAACAGTTGCTGCAGCAGCAGCACTTTTCTCTAAGCTGCAATTGTGGCTTTGTATGCAGCTTTTCAGTATGCAGCTAATGGTGAAGAAATAACATTTGTAGTGTTTTGCTAATGAAATATACTGGATTCCATGGTATTCAATAGGAAAATTTTTGGTCCTTCCTGACAAAGGAGGATTTTCTGTTCACACGTTTAAAGCTGAAGGGAGATGAAGCTTAGCATGACAAGAAGAAACAATCTAGGACAGTGATATGAAGCATTGGAAAAGAATGGTTTTGTTAATCACGTTAATTATGTCCAAATTCTAGAAGCACAATGCCAGTATACAGGTTCTCAAACCCAGGTAGTCTCACTTGCTTTAAAACAGGTGTTCACTCAAGTAAATCTAGTAAATCTCTACCTTGAGATATAAATACTTGAGAGATTACACTCTGATAGACATTCCAAGTTTTGACAAATGTTTTCTATAGATGTGCTAGTGAGATAGATATCTGTGCTGGCTCTAGTATGTGCTGACTTTTTGGTTTCAAATAGCTTTTAATGATTTTTTTTATGTCGAGCAATATGACACATAAAATCAAAGTATCTATGAGTGATTTCCTCTCATTTTGCAGTGGAAAAAAAGTATAGAGCAGGTTGGTAGGACCAGTAATTTGTGTTCTTCAAAAAATGAAAGTACATATAAATAATTGTGGAAATGAATTTCAGATCAAGTTCAGTGACTCCAAAAACCATTAAAATGGCATGCAGCATCAGCAAGAATAACTTCTGCTGAGTAGACTGCTAAGAAAATAGTATAGCTTCTAGAAGCATTGCTTTTAAAATACACCAAGAGTGAAATGAAATCCTATTCCTGCTACCTGTGTAAAACCCTACAGTCTGTGCAGAAGTAAGAGTACTTCTGTTTTCAACTACACTGAATGAATAAGACCATGAAAATATTTTAGTTATGAATGCTTATCTTCCCAGTGTCCACATATTTAGTAATTTATGGTATTTCAATATTGATTTTGCTTCTTTAGAGGTAACAGACTAGCAGATTGTATTTAAAGTGTATAATTTCTGCAGGAAAAGTTAGACTAAGGCCAAAACGAATGGTATACACATCATCTCTTAATCATGCCTACCCATAGGTATACAAATTGTTTGCAGATGAGATCCTTATTCTCAACACTAGAACCTGAGAGTAACATTATACATAATTGTGTATATCTCTGCAGAGTTTATCCATTTAAAATCAACATCCACTTCTGCAGTATATCAAAGTGATTAATGTGTATCTTGAAATATTTAGTTATAGTAAAGGTTTTTCAAAAATAATTCAAAGGTCATTAAAAAAATTTTTAAGGAAAAAAAGCCTCATAAATATGTTAAGGCATGAAGCATTTTAAGCAGGACAGACAACTGAGCCATTTAAGGCAATATTTCACTTTTTTTTTTTAAATAAAAGTATATATATTCCTAAGTTCCAGAGTCTTTTAAAGAATAATGTTTTTCTCTAAAATTTTCATATGTAGTCTGGTCATTTGCAGTGATCACACATGACTCTCGAAGTGTGCTTCTATCTGTATCTGATGCCATTGAATCCTCCATAATACATTAATTTCCTTCCACCATAGAAATGCATCAGCATGCCCTATCTGCAGAAGCCCTGTTTGTTACAGGCAAACAGCTAAGCCTCTGGAAGGATTCTGGTCTAAAGACTCAGCAATTACGGGTTCTGAAGTGGAGAAATCCTACAGTTCCTGTTGGTGTAACATGGTCCTAAAGTTTGCAAAGACATGATCTTAAATGCTGTGGGACTCTCAAGTTGCTGGAGATATATCTGTAATCATTGGCATCATCTGGAATGACTTAATGTGCTGCTTGGCCTGTCACTGTGGATCCTGCTGTGGCAGCAGCTGCTCTTTCTTGTTGAACAGACTCTGCAGCCATGTCTAGGCAAATGTTGATGATGACATCTCTGTCCCTGCTGCCTGCCTGACCTCGTATCTCTGGATTTCCCCTGTGTGGTCTATACCAGCACACCTCTCCAGATCCCTGCAGATCTCTTTCTCATTTGCCACCTGTGGCCCATGAGGTCCTGGGCTAAATCCTGTATAAGTCATTGGGAAGACTGATTGGAGGCAACCAAATGGTAGACTTCATTAATCTTAGATTATCAAAAGCAACTGATGTTACCCAGTGCCAGCATGGATTAGGTTGCTGGTGTGGTCAGGTAGAGGAACACCAAGTTCATCACCAATCAGTTTGATAAAATTGACAGAACTGTCCTTACAGATCTTCCTTTGTACAGTCTACACCTGCTCTGCAAAAGGGAATCGGTAGCCCTGAGATCAAAAGAATAAAGGAAAATGTGTTAAAACAAACAAACAAAAAAAGTAGAGTCTCAAAGAATATGGCCCGTTATGAGAGTATAGACTCACAACCTAGACTAGCATGCTAGCAGTGCTCTTACAGCATGCTCTAGAGAACTGACCTACAACTTGCCTCACCTCCAGGATTTTTTACCTAGAGATTTAAAATGAGATCAAAGTCTGGATGCAAAAAATCCATGAACTTGAGAAAAACTGTGTGCTCCTGATTAGTATGGCATTCTTTGTGTTGTGTTTAGTAAGCAGAATAAGATGAAGCTCCTCATCAGCTTTACCCATCCCTTCAGACATGACTTGTGTGAGCCATCTACCAAAAAACAAACAGAACATTTCCATTTTTTTTTCAACCGGCTACAGTTAAGAATTAACTAAAAAATCACTAAAGACTTAATTTTGACATGTAATAAGTAGTCCTAATGGGCCACACTGAAATAACAAAGGGATGAGCAGTTCAGTCCAAGATCTATTTTCAGAAGTGGACCCTCAGCACAGACTATGACTTGTAGAGTCATGTGAGATTGCTGTGGATTCCAGTTCTGGGGTTGCAAGGGGGCTTTGCCAACCCTTACCTCCCCTGCAGCTCTTAGGAAGGTATCTGGAAGGAAAACTTCACCTACAATACAAATCTAAGTAGTGGGGGATCTGTTCAGCATTACGTAAGGTGAGGTACTCCTGGGCACATCCAGAATCAGGCTTTTAATATGATGACTTGGCCAAGGAAAATTTATGGCTTGGGAACTACAGGTGTCTACAGGGAAGGTAATATCCAGAAGAAGTAGAATGGACTTACTTTGTTAATGCAAGCATGCTGTATGAGCCTTTCTGTGCACATCAGGGTGGATCCATGTTGCACTGAGATCCTGCTAAATGCTGAATTTCTACTACTGTTTTCCAGCCATTAATTCTCTTACAGTAGTCAAAAGGAGAACTAAGATGGACCAGTGTGAATGTTTAGAGGTTCCTATATGACCATTTTAACACAGCATATTCCTATTCTGTCTTATTTCCCACTTATGAGAAGTACAAATATACCTCTGAGAAGTTCTTAATTAATATCCATGCCACCACCTGCTTAGTACTTCAAAAAAATCAAACACAATCTTTGACTCCAGTATTTGGCTCATGAAATTTCATTTCACATGCAATCTTGCCAACTGGAATGAGAGCAACAGAGAGAAGACTAAATGTGTAACTTATCAAAACTTTGCTGATGTAGAATTTGGGTTTGTTGAACTTCAATTTCTTGGTAAATTGAAGTAACCTTTCAGATGTTACCTCTCTTTCTGTTTCTGGGTTCTTTGGTTTAAGTCTTTACATTCAAAGCAGAATGAGTGGTTTAATTTTAATGACAAAAGGCCAAAACTAAAAGGCATAGAAAGCTGTATTTAGCACACTAGGGGAAGAAAAAAGAAAAAACCCACAAAACACTCCCTAAAAAAATCAAACAGAAGGATCAGTTCAAGAATGATTCTTTCCTGGAAAAAATAAGTCACTTGCTCTTTCTACCTGCAGAGAAAGACTAGGTGTTAGGCAGCAAGACCAGAGCTTCCCAGATGAGGAAGGAGAGCCTGGAGCAGATGAGTAGAGGCTGAAGGTGTGCAGGCAGCAGGGGAAGGCAGCAGGGCAGGGGACAAGCATGGTTGGAGGTGCCTGGGCAGGGTAAAGAGGAGCTGGGGGCTCCTCTGCAGCTCTCAGGGACTGCAGAGGAGTCAGACAGTCAGAGGACTCAAAGCCTTCGTCTCTGCCAGAAAGCCAGACAACACTTCAATTTCCCCACAGCTTCAAAATAGACTCCATAAGACAAAAGAAACCTATGCAAACTTAGCTAAGTCAAGCTCAGCTGGACAGGGTTTTTAGCAGGGTAGTGGGCCTGCAGTCAGTTGGCCAGAGTCAAGCAACAGCTCAGTTTTAAGGCCACTGCCTGCAAAAGTTACCTCTACCTTATGTGTAGATGATGAGCAACCAGTGCCTGCAGCCAAAAAAAGTTATTTGGTAACTCTACCACAGCAAACCGTCAGCAACAACAGGCAGCAGTAATGGAGGTTAGACTAATGCTATTTGATATGGTACCCTATGTGTACCTTAAGACAGACCTTAAAGAGTCTCCTTTCCATTGACTACTGAGGTAACCTAAGGATATTTTCTCCCTCACAATCAACTCTTTTTACCATTTCTTAAAACTGAGATTAGGGCTTTCCCATTTCCCTGCCTCTCAATGGCATTATAAAAAAAATATTTTAATAATTTTAACATACTGACATACTAATGTAAAAAGTATGTAAGTGTAGCTGTAAAAAATGAATATACATCCACCTACATATTTATATGTATCCATATCACCATGTACATGAAACTAGACTTAAAATAACTATTTTCTTAGGATACTGGAATTTGTAGCAATTAATTAGCTATAAAGCTCTTTCATGTTTCACAAAACATGAGAAATTATAAGCCAGAATGATCTAGACGTCCAAGCCAAAAGAGACAAAGAGAAAAGAAATGCCATTGGCAGGAACTGTGTTTTAATTTACTTGATACCATGAATTAAATCTCTACTCTAAAAAAAAAAAGAAAATAATTCTTCACACAAGCTATTTAAATTCAAACATGGCTTGATCAAGTAGTAGTAACTAAATGAAAAATTAAGTGTGGGAGATCTGAGGACAAGGCATTTTCAAATGATGAGATCCAGCTACCTTATCTCTCTTCTGGGGTGATAAAGTCAATCAGCACCTCACGCTCTCTCAGGCATTATAGAATTTTTCCTTTTCATGAAGCTTTTGGGCATGGCTGCTGGCACGTGCTATCTCGCTTACCCTCCAAACTTAAAATACAAAATAATTAAATAAGGATCCAAATGAATTTCTGTCTTAAGGGCAAATTTCTGTAGAATACTACGCTCAGTTAGATCCTCATTGACCACGTGCACAAGCCACATGGAACACAAGCAGTACAGCAACTGCTAACAGTATAAGCAATATAGTACGTGGTGGGACAGGTGTGGTTTGGATTTTTAGTTTCCTAAACCTGCCACTCATGCATACAAGTATAGACTTTTATAATGAAGCAGCATTTGAATGTCTGAAAAGTTTACAGATATATAAAATTCATAATGTATTTACATTTGAAAAATGTCTCAAGTTAATACTGTTGGTGTTTAACTTACACATATACGCCTACTCATTTTGTAACTTGGCTGTTTTTCTGACAGTCATGTATTTACTCACATTAACATGTCACAGTTTTGTGGGTTTTTTTCCCTATGTGAAGGTGTTGTGAATTGAATACAAATGTTACCTTCTTTTTTAGAGGAAGCAAGTGTATTGTTCTTCTGACACTTTGATCATAGTATTTCTCAGACTGGAGACACATAGCTTTCCATATGTTTAAAGATAGGTGGACAACTTTATCTAAATGTTATAACTACATTAGGTTAGCATCAGGGTAATAGTTATGTCTGATTTCAATGTCTTAATATAAATATATGGGAGCATGACATAAAACCTTTTTCAGTAAGAGGTTTTCTCAGCAATGCTATACCATACACCATCTTAATGTGTGCAGTTCAGTGCTTATACCTATCCAGTAGGTACTTAGTACTGTAGGTAGCTTGATACAATCACATCTATTTGTCATTGGAATTACATTAATTGATTTGTAATTATCAGCTACTCAAATCTATTTTTATGTAACTCTGGTTACAGTACGAATAAAAAATTAAGCTGAATAAATGCAAAAATTCACATAGAAAAGAGGAGCAAAATTAGTCTCTAATTGAGATGGACTTCTGTAGGAAGAAATGTCAAAATTTATATTTTATTTTACCCTGAAGTCTTAATTTGTGCTGTAAAGCTGCACTTGAGGTCAGTAAATACAGTGCACTCTGTGTCCCAGTACCTGAACCCCCTGTTATTCAGATTGGTGATATATGGTGAGCTGTGGCTGTTTCTGTTTTGTAAAAAATGGGGTGCTTCTGAATCAGCCAGGTTGGGTATGGCTTAAACACTGTCAGAAACCAGCTGGCACTGCTCAATGAGAAGAAATAAATGTTTTATCCCTTTAGGGGAAAAAAAAACCCAACTACTTCTTTGGCTACATTTCCTATTTTTAATGTTGACTTATGTAGCTATTCAAGTGATAGAATTTGCAGTCTTTGTACAGTGCCTGCTTAACACAATGAAATATTGCCCTGGATTCTTCTGTCAGAGAAAAAAAAAAAAAAGTCATGATAACAATTAACAGTAATACCAATTAACTGCTCTCTTGAATTGCAATGCAAACCAGACGTGCCTGTCTTATTTTGTAGGGACAAAGTTCAGGAAGGACTTCTGGGAAAAGTTCAGAATGAAGTTTGGAAGTAAAAAGGAACTGAGTTCTTTAGTGGGTCTGCTTGAACAGTAACAGCAATGCAGGAAACTTCTGCAAAGATCTTTCACTAAGGAAGAGCTTGCCCTTTCCCCTTCTTCTCCCTTCTCCATCTTCTTTCTAGGCATGAGCTGGATAGAAATCATGTTAACACAGAAATTTAAAACTTTACTTTCACTTTGATACAGATGACTGGAGAAAGTTATGCTAACCATCAGAGCTGTGACAATGTGCTGTGAACAGAACATCTTCAGAGAAGTGAAAAATTGTGTGTTTACTGTTAAGATAACCTAACACATATATGAAAACATGCATGCATGACTAAGCTTTGCTTTTAGGTCTATGGTTGTTCCAGAAAGTGATAATGCATGAAAATAGTATTATGAAAATAGAGAAAGTGAAGGAATGAAAAAAAGGATGAAACTGTGTATACCCACCCCCAAAACCTGATTTTAAGTAAATGGTATGGTGACACCTGCAGAAATGTGGTTTAAGCACAATCTATACTCCATCATGAACTAGAAACCCTATCTGTCAGTCTGACCTGTGCAGAGAAGGGGTTATGATGATTTGTTTTATTTTTTGTGTTCAAATTGGTAATTTCAGGTCCGGCTGCCTTTTCTCTCTAATCTGTGCAAAGTGGGGAAGATTTTGCTATGGTTAGCAATTTATTTATAGAATCATAGAATCTTTAAGGTTGGAAAAGATCTCCAATATCATCAAGTCCAACCATCAACCTAACACCACCATGTCCACTAAACCATGCCCTGAAGTGCCCCATCTACATGTTCTTTTTACACCTCCAGAGATGGTGACTCCACCACTTCCTTTGTCAGCCTCTTCCAGTGCCTGACCACTCTTTCAGTAAAGAAGTGTTACCTAATATCCCATTTACTCCCAAATTCCCAGTTTTTCTTTCTAGGGTAGTATCAGGCTATCCAAGTACTACTGCATATCACTTTTGCTCCTCAAACCAGCTGGGCTTCTAATTAGAGGTGAGCTACTGCATTTTACCTATTTGTCCTATTCAGGTACACTAGAAAAATCAGACAAGATCAGGCTTGAATATCGTCCTTTTCATTGTCCTGGCTTTGTCACAGTGACTTTTACCAAACTGTACCAGAACAAATATATGTGGAATACATAAAATAGAATCACAGAATCATAGAATGGTTGGAGTTGGAAGGGACCTTCAAAGGTCATCTAGTCCAACCCCCCTGCAAGGAACAGGGACATCCCTGACTAGATCAGGTTGCTCAGAGACTTATCCAACCTGGCCTTGAATATTTACTTAGACCTTCTCCCACTTTCCAGCTGCCAAACAACTTCATCATAATGATTAACTAACAGTCAGATTCTTCAAACTTAACTTGAAATTCTATGCCCATACTAGCATCATGAGCCCTTCAAAGACTATTTGAAAAGATCTAGGCAAATAAGGAGGAATTTGCAAAAAATCAACCTGTAATAAGTGAAATTGGCCTCCTGGTTTCCAACAGAAAATTTGAAATGGGGAAGTTTCTTTCATTTTCTCCCTCTCTGTGGACTTCTAATTAAATTTTTGCAAGGCATTTTCCTCTACGCCAAACCCCCCAACTCTGTTGTAGTATTATGTTCCCAACCAGTACTTCACTTTAAATGACAAATAGCTTATTTACTCACATCATGATGTAAGGTAGCTCAGTCATCATTTCTCTTTGCTTGAGGATAATCTTTGTATCCTGGAAAGTGCCAGAAACATTCATTTATAGATGTTCTAGTTTGAGGGGACTGTCTATGTCCTGCTGAAGCTGTCACACACTGAATGATGAACTTTATATCTGCAGAAAAAGACAGAAAAATGACTATTACTCTACAGTCTACCAGTTACCTTATCTTTCTTGGACAGGACAATCTTCTTCAATGAACATTTTGCTCTTTCATAGTCAGGATTTTTTAACGGAAGCAATGATGCCTTTATACAGACAAAGAAACTGAAAGGTAGAGAGATAAAAAGCATGCTGTAGATCCAAGGCTTAGAGGCAGATGGCCAAACTAGCTTTGTCCACTCTCTGAACTGACTGAAGTTGAGCCAGCTTTGATCCAAACACAATTTACACACTTCAGTGTGTGGTGGTGCCCTAGCAGTAAGCTGCCAATCAGCTTTTCAGAAACATCTCTCATGTTCTTAATCTCTCTGCCTCTCTCAAACCTTATCAGCTTTTTGTTCTTAGTATTTAAAACCTTCTTTAATTTCTAGTGCTCTATATACAATATGTATGCAGCAGAGAGTGACACCTAAGGGTTGCATGTGCCTGCACTGATACATGAAGATTGCTAGTTAATCTGAAAGTCTGTTCCATGTTTAAGTATCATAGAGAAAGTTGCACAGTGAGTACAATAGAGAAAAGAGATGAAAAAACTATCAGCATGTGGAGAAAGTGTGTTTAGCCAAAGTGTCCTGTTTCCTGAAATCTCTTTTGTTATGTTCCATATATAGTCTCTGTGAGTATACAACAACTCAAAGGACAGTTAAAAGTGTTGCACAATAGACTCCATTTCTGATATGTGATTTGTTACAGGTTGCAAAGCTGAAAGATTTTGATAGTGTAGCTTTTGACATCTATGAAGGTAGTTATAGTTGAAATCCAGCCATGGTAATAAAAGAAAACAGAGAAGCAAAATCCCAAAAAACCTTCAATATCAAAGCAGTATGATGTGACAGGTTTGGGGAGGTCCTACTAGCATTCTCATGGTATTTGAAAAACCGATGGAAATATAAGTACAAGGACTTTTAAGTTAAGAGTCAAGTTTTGAGACCTTCACACATCTTTTGTTGCATTCAAAACAAACCACATATCTTCTCGGTAAAATTTAAGAGACAGGTTCCCAGAGGATACATCCTAGTCTCATTAGTAACCTCCCACGTCCAAGGCACTTCCAACTGAGTCATTTATTCTGCATATTCAATCAAGGCGACACCCAGGTTACTGCTTGGAAGTACACGAAGAAATCAGAGCCCCTCAGACATTGCATCTTGTCAATTTTTCAACATTTTTCCAACTTTGTAACGACTTCATCTTCTCCTTTGTTGAAATCACATTTATGTTTTCTCTTTTAAGTCTGGAGTACAGCTGACAAGGACACAGTACACTATTCCTCTAGGAATAATAGATATATTTAAAGCATAATATCAAACTGATCCTCCTCTCTCTTCTCCTCTTCCAGAGGGGTTTGTGGCCTTGACCCAGACATCTCAGGTGCCTGGAGAGTCTTCAGCCAACAGCGAACTCTAAAGCTCAAGGTTCACAAGTCCAGAGTTAATAGGCAAGACAAGCCTAGTTTCAGTCTAACAAGAAGACATTGACTATACCGGCCATAATTTCAGACACCTCTAAAATCATCACAGTGTGTCTGTATAGTTTTTGCAGGCAGTTCCTTCAGTAGCCTCCCTGTGCCTGTACTCTGAAGAAATGGAAGTGTTTTTCTTTTCTGGGTCAGCCAGAAGTTCTGCTCACATAAAAATGAGTGAGATAATGTCCCATGCACACTAGTAAGTCTTGTAATTTTGGATTAATAATGCTATTCTGTCTTCTAGAGCAGAAAAGGCTCAGGTCTGATCAGCTTAAAGTCTGAACAGGATAAGACTGTGTCCACCATACAAACTAAGATCTTTCAGTGTCATGATATGCCCTTGACAAGGTCAAAGGAGATGTAGCTCTGGTAGCCCATGCCAAAGGGAAGCAGACTGAGCTGCAGAATTGCATGGCAGTCAAAGAAATATGTCACAGCCCTGCTTTTCCAGCATATTATGTGGCCCAAGTCATGCTACTCCTTACCTTTATAATGCACAGCTCAGAAAGTCTCTAACAACCATATTGGTTACTGGATGTTAAGAGTGAAAAGCACCATTGCGAACTTACAATCTGTCAAATGCTCTATGGTCACCCCTGCACTATGCTTGCACTATAAAATCTTTTTGGGAAAAACAATTTTTATGTGAAAATTGAGAGAGGTGTTCTTTTCCCACTGAAGCCCTTAAAAATTAGCCATTAGCTTCCAGAAATTCTCCTTTTTTTCCTGTTTTACTTTTACCCCTCACAAAATTACATTGCCTGGGATTGTAAAATTTTTCTAATATATTTGTTATTAAGAATGTGTTTGCATGACGGCAAGCAAAGCAACAACCACTCTGTTTTTGCACTCCGGGATGCTACAATTTCAAAAGCATATTTAAAATTTAAGTGCTGAGCAAAACTGAGAGGAGCCAAGAAACAGACACTGAACAGGAACACACCTTTTCCTCACAGTGATATCGTTGGCACATTTCCATTTACTTCCAAGGAAAAAAAAAATGTTGGTGTTTTACACAAGCCCATTCCTTTTTTAAATAAATCTATAATTTTACCTTAAAAAAATCAAATGTGATGTCTCTGCTTTTTGTCTTCTTTTTCTTATGTTTGCTTGGTGATGTAAGAATCACTCTGGGAAAAATTCTGACTCCACTTAAAAAACAAACAATGCCCACCCCTCCAAATCTTTTTCTTCACATCAAATTCATTTGGTCTAGTATTTCACATGGAGTGATGGATGACTTAATAGACTACTGGCATTCTGGTATTATGCAATAGCAGAATTACAGATTTCTATCCGGATTGTTCCCTGATTTCACACCAATTTAACTGACAAAAGAATCACTTTCACAAGCACAGCAGCTGATCTACAGCAACTGTCCACTGTGAATTCTTTTAGCCCACGGCAAATGCAAAATAAATTGAGTTTGCTTAGTCTTCTTTCATGCTAACTTAAATTAAGCTACATGTGCCACAGGCTAAGAGCACTCAAATAGATATTTATTGTGGATCTGCCAGCACAAGGTAACTTCTTACCCCGCAGTAATGTGTTTGTTTGATGTCTCAGGCAGAGAATTTTTAATATTGAAAGTTCTCACATTAAACAATAAAATTAATAAACACTTTACAATTTAGTGCCAGATCCCTTGAAGCAAAGTGGGATAAGGGAGACTGGGTAGATCAGAATGAGAAATTCCAACATGGAATTTTTGTGGAAAGGGGATATAGACGCTAAGCTGACAACCTGAGATCAAATACAAGTCCATTCAATTCATGAGTAAAGGGAAATCAAAGGAAAAGTAGGTCTTGATTTAGAAATTGTCGTAGTTCAGCCCCGATCGGGACCAGACTATGCAGCCTCTCTCTCGCTCCCCCCACCCTCCAAGAGAACAGGGGGAGATGATATAAGAAAAACGGCTCGAGGTTTGAGATAAGGACAGGGAGAAATCCTTAAAGTTACTGTTACGGGCAAAACAGACTCGACTTGGGGAAAAATACTCATTTATTTCTAAAACTAGCAGGAGAATGAGACAGGGAACAAGATAACCTCCCCCCACCCCTCCCTCTTCCCGGGCTGAACATTATCTCTACTACCTTCCCCCCCGAGCGGCACAGGGGGGAACAGTGAATAGGGGTCGCAGTCAGTTCATCACGTGTTATTTTACGACACTGCTTCATAGTCGGGGGAAGAACTCCTCACATTCCGCCCCTGCTCCAGTGTGGGGTCCCTCCCACGGGCCACAGTCCTTCATGAAACTGCTCCAGCATGGGTCATCTCTTCCACGGGGTGCAGTCCCTCCAGAACAGCTGCCCCAGCGGGCCCTCCATGGGCCACAGTCTCCTTCAGGCATCCACCTGCTCCGGCATGGGGTCCTCCACGGGCTGCAGGTGAATCTCTGCCCCTCCGTGGACCTCCATGGGCTGCAGGGGGACAGCCTGCTCCACCACGGTCATCACCACAGGCTGCAGGGGAATCTTGGCCAGGAGCTGCATTACTCCTCCCCCTCCTTCTTCACTGACCTTGGTGTCTGCAGCCGTTCCTCACAACAGGCTGGCAGACGCCTCTCAGGATCCTTTTTACATCTTATTCACTTCTCATCTCCTCTCCACTTCTTGCAGCCAGGCCAGGCCGAGTTGGGCCCAGTCGGCCGCCTGCCGGGAGGCCAGAGGGTGAGGCCTGCAAGGCCCACATGGCTCGCACCTCCCCCTCTTTGCCCCTGCTCAGCTCCTTCACTTCTTCTCCCTTTTTTTTTTTTTTTCTGTTTTCCCCTTCTTAAATACCTTATCGCAGAGGCGTTATCATGGGACATTCTGCTACCAATCGGCTCGGCCTTGGCCAGCAGCGGGTCCGCCCTAGGCCCGGCCGAGTCCACTGAACAAAGGGGAGCGACTTCTAGCAGTTTCCTACAGAAGCTACCACCTTAGGCCCCCCCTCACCAAAAAAAAAACAGAACAGAAATCTTTTCAAAGATGGAGTTGCCTTATTTGGATGCTCAAAGCAAATTTTGGATGATTATCCAAAACACTCAATAACATGCTTTCTGAAAGTTGGGTTGTATTGTCCTCACAGAGAGTACAAATTCAGTGACTGTTTTCTGACTTCACAGAAGTAGTCTGACACCTTACAGCATATCTTCATATATTACCCTCCTAGAGCTCTCTAAAGTCATTAGACAATGCTTGATCTCCATGCATTTGAGAACACGATGGCCTTTATTTTACGATTTAAAATCCAATAGTATAAATGAATGCTGTAACAGCAATTTACTAATATGAAAAATACTTTTTAGGAGAGATTTGCAATCAGATTTCACGTAGACTTGTCAAAATCTACCATACCTTTTAGATGAGATAGAAAGGACAGGATAGGATAGTTCAGTTGGAAGGGGCCTACAATGATCACCTAGTCCAACTGCCTGACCAGTTCAGGGCTGACCAAAAATGAAAGTATGTTATTAAGGGCATTGTCCCAAATGCCTCTCAAGCACTGACAGAGACTGGGCATCAACCACCTCTCTAGGAAGCCTGTTCCACTGTTTGACTGCCTTCTTGGTAAAGAAATGCTTCCTTAAACCTCACATGGCACAGCTTTGAACCATTCCCTTGTATCCTGTCACTGGATACCAGGGAGATCAGCACGTCTCTCTCCACTTCCCCTCCTCAGGAAGCTGTAAAGAACAATGAGGTCACCCCTCAGCCTCCTTTTCTCCAAACTAGACAAGCCCAAATTCCTTAGTCGCTTGTCATGGAACATTCCTTCCAGCCTTTTCAACAGCTTTATTGCCACCCTCTGGATGCATTCAAGGTCCTTAACATTGTTCTCAAACTGTGAGGCCCAGAACTGCACACTCAAGGTGAGGCTGGTTATACTCTGTTTAATGTACCTCCAAATTATTATTGCTTCCTGAGCAACTTTGAGATGTGTTTCCTGACAGTAATTTGGCACATGGGCATGATTACTTAATACACAGAAGAACCAGGAGGATGGTGAAAGACTTTAGTTCCCTCTGCTCTCATGAAAACAGCTCAAAGTACAATAGATTTTTTCATTTGTTTGTTATTACCAGGCAACCTTCATATGCCACCAGAATCCCCAAACCTGTGTTTTTTTAATAGCAGTTGGCTACGTGCTGTGAATTCATTAATTTCCATTCCTAGTTCTAAAGCCAAAAGTCCAAGAGAATAACTGAGTTACTCACCATGGTAAACCAGTAGGAAAAGAATGCACAAGGAAAACTACTTCTGCTTTAACACCATTGCAGCTTTTTTGCAGGAACATTTCCCATCACAAAATTTTACATTCTAGGGGGTCCAGTCTAAGAATAGATAAATATTATAACTGATCACAAAAATAAAAATATTTTAAAAGTAATAGTCTTTTTGAAATCGTGTGCTTGCATTTTACTGCTTTTCCTGTGTATGTGTAGCATTAATACATTTTTATTTTATTTTTGAGGTAAATCTGCATTTTGGAGAGTGAAAAAAAGTGTTTACTATTTTGTATCTTTTTTAATAAATCATTCAGAAATTGCTCCCACATGAAAAATGTCAGCAGTGAAAGCTGTTGCTGGTCCTCATCTTCCCTTGGTAGTGCATTCACAGGCCCACAAACATCGGGGCTCTGCCCTTTCCAAGGCAACTATCAGTCCAACGCTTTATCTGACTTTCACCAGAGCCCAGCTCCAAAATTGAAAATGTCCAGTGATTGCTTCCACGTGAAAAGTGCCAGCACTGAAAGCTGTTGCTGGTCCTTACCCTCCCCTGGAGAACAAGTGGGAAGAAAGTAGATTTTTTTCCCCCTTTGTATTTTAATAACATTACTGTCTTTGTAATTTTGAGCATGCAGTTTTATTAACTTTAAGCATGATACAATATTTAAAGATTTAAGTTCTTGCTTACTTAACCACTATTTAAAAGATTATTTACAGAAATTTGAAGAGTTCTAAAGTAAAATAGTCCACCTTTCTTTTACGATTTAAAATCCAATAGTATAAATGAATGCTGTAACAGCAATTTACTAATATGAAAGATACACTGGTATTTTAAAATGTTAACCTTTGGTGAATCTCTTAAATTACGTAAGAGTAGTTAAGGAGAAAGAAAACAAATCTCACAGTCTCCCCAAAATGCCTAGTAAAATTGCGTGGTGAAATTCAACCCAGTTAACAAGTAAGTGCTGTAAGTGCTCACATTTGTATATTCTGAGACCAAAAACTTATGTTATGGAGAAATGGAGGCTTTTACATGATGCGTCCTGGGCTATTCCTGGATTTAACCAGTAGTATCTCTCTATTGGTGAAACAAGTCGTGTATCTGCAAATGTTTTTTTAAGACTAAAATTATGAGACATAAAGCCTAATCAGTGTGCCTCTGAGATTTCTCGTTTTAATACTGAAAATTTGGTGTTGCTTTAGGTGTGATTCATTTTGAGTTCCTATTTTTATAAATCCTAAGCAGGATAATACAGGTAAGATCTTTTCAGTGTTCTTTCATCATTCTTGGATTTCGTATTTAGCACACAACTTATGTGCAACACACAAGACTACTTTCAGAGCTATTTTTACTGTTTTACTGGATGGTTTTTTGCCAGTAAAATTTGAAATGTTGGGTTCAAGAGAAGGACCACTGCCTTTAACTCTCATAGAAGTCAGCGGGGACTCAGGGGAAATCAGATCGTTTGCCCATCAGGCCTGTTATCATACAGAGGTGGATTTGTTTTTTGCTAAAATACAGAATTGAAACTCTCCTTTTCCACCACTGCAAAGTGACCTTATTAGGCTTGAAGTTATAGCTCCATATATTTTCAATTGAGTGGTATAAAATGGCTCAAGAAGAATCAAAATCAATATAATTTCTAAACTGTAGTACTTGCTCTGATATCTAAAGAGTTCCATGATGTTCTATACAAGTAAAGACCTGTTCACTTTTAAGGGACATTCTCAAGTTTCAAAATTAAAGTCTTCACAATTTAAAACTTGTATGTGAGACAGCCATGGACATCCATGGGATGTTCATAAGCATCTTGTGTGCTTCTTTTAGGCTTTATGATATTCAGAATTGTCCTAGGATATTGCTTAGAGAAGAACAAAAATTCATCATTTACATGTGGCATAGCTTAATATCAGCACATATTAAGTGACATGAGCTGACCCTGTGTCTATGCTACAGAAACACGTGTTTCCTTTCCTGAAAATATTCTAGTGGACTAGCTACACTAGCCTCTGCCAGCAGCCAGGGGCTCTCTTCGCAGCTGGTCAGTCAGAGCCTTATTTCAATGGACACCCAGATAGGGACTTTTTTACTCCACCTGACCATTCAGGGCCTTAATTCCCCCCAGCAGGCCAGAGCCTTATTTCCTCTAGCCAGACAATCAGAGCCTTACTGACAATGGCTGGCCAATCAGAGTCTACTCAGAGCCCTGTTTGACGCTGGCTGGCTAGCCAGAGCCCTGCTTCCCTAGCTGGCCAGTCAGAGCTTACTCGGAGCCTTCTTGGACCCCAACCAGCCACTCAGAGCCCTACATCCTCAGCCAGCCAACCAAAGCCTTAAATTCTTAGCCTGCTAGCCAGAGCCATCCTTTCCTAGCCAGTCAGTGCCTACTCAGAGCCATCTTTGACCCCAGACAATGAGCCAGAGCCTACTCAGAGCCCTCTTGGACCCCAGACAATGAGCCCTCCTGGATCCCAGTCAGCCTACTCAAAGCCTCTTAGATCGCAGCAGGCCAGCCAGAGTCCTACTTCCCCAGCCATCCGGTAGAGCCTTACTTCCCTAATAGGCCAGGCAAAGCCTACTTAGAGCCCTCTTGGACCCTTGTCAGGTAGTCAAAGCCCTATTGAGCTGGTCAGCCAGTCTACTGAAAGCCCTCTTTGACCTGGCCAGCCAGCCAGAGCCCTACTTCACTAGCCAGCCAGCCAGCACCTACTCAGAGCCCCCTACAACTCTAGCTGGCCAGTCAGAGATTACTCACAAGTTCTCATGGACCCTGGCCAGCCAGCCAGAGCCTACATAAACCCCTCTTGGACCCAAGTTGGACAGTTAGAGCCCTAATTCCCTGGCCAGTCAGGTAAAGACTACTTAGAGTCCTCTTTGATCCCAGACAGACCCTACTCAGAGCGCTGTTGGATCTCAGCTGGCCAGCAAGAGACTTCTTAGAGCTTTCCTGGACCCCAGCTGGCCAGCTAGAATCTACTCGGAGCCCTCTTGGAAACCAGCTGGCTCAGCCGTGCCCTGCACTGGGGCTGCTGGAGCAGGCTGGAACTGGCTGTGTCTGGCAAAGGGCAGCCCTGGCTTTTCCTCACAGAGGCCACTCTGCAGCTCCCGTGCCAGCACCTGGGCACCTGCACTCGGTACACTGTAGCTAAATAATGCCCTGCCTTACAGCTCATCTGACTGAAAATCATGGGAGTATCTGTGAAACAGGTTTGAGTCTACATTTCCAAGTATATTTATACTGGACATAATAAAAAGATGGATTCCTCCCTTTATAGTAACAGAGAAGAGCATTTTGCTGCAAAAGAAGTACCACTTAAGCCAATGTGACTGTGTCTTAAGATGAATAAAAGCAAAGAAGTGTGGCCCTATATTAATTGAACAATTTTCTTGGATAGATGTATACAAATATTCTAGGGACAAATCTAGAAAATCCTTCACGTTTTTCATCCTCCCTCACCTCAATGCAGAAACCTGCTATCTACCTTTGGTGACACTCATGTATTTATTGCATCCGATAGAAGTTCTCTAAAACACATACAATCATCTCTTTGGGCCACGTGCCAGATTAGCAATATCCCAAAACTTTAGTACATAAGCCTTATGAAGTGTTGTTGGCACTGGTGGCTAAGGCACTTAATTTAATGAGATGGGCTTGTCACTACTGAAACTGCTGAATGTAGTATTTTCAACAGAGCCAAGGAAAAATCTAATTCATTAGACCTCTGAAACTGTGTTCAATTATTGCTACTGTGCTATATTTTGAATATAAATACAAAAGGCCCACATAAAGTAGTATTTCACTCTTTGAATTCATGCGTATTCACTGAAGACCATTTTCATTCACCTGCTGACATGCTCTATTGTCTTCCTGGCTGCCACAACATAGCATTTGATTACATACCTGATGCCTATAACCAACAGCAAAACACACAGTTGTTATAGTATGTAGCTATTCTCCTCTGTAATGACAAATGACAGCATGCTTTTGCAGTATGATGACTTGTCTCTCCTAATATGGAGATTAACACATTTCTAAGAAAAAGAAAAGCAAAAATACAGTGTCATCATTAATAATCTAGCCTGAAATGGGAAGAAAATTAGATTAGAGTCTTTAGGAAAAATTATCAGTCCCCTGGCACATGCTCAGTCCCCTGGCACGTGCTTTGACTTCATTTATTTTGTAAGAGAAAACACATGTAGAAGAAAACTATGACTAAGACAATGAGGAATTAAAACCTGAACATTTCTGGTGTTGAATATTGGCCTATTACACTTCTGGTTTAAGATACAATATTTCTTCACAATGCTGTAGAGTATTTCTCAGATAATGTGACATAAAAATATGTAGCTAGACTGAATTTCAGTAAAACTGAGATTTCTTGCACAGAATTCTGTACCCAGCCCAGCCGTAACTGTCTCAGTTATGATCATACCACGAGCACCTTTACAAAGGTGTAACTCTACCAGAATAGAGAATGAATTACATGAACTGTACCTGCAGCTTTTTCAGTTTATCTCACATTCCAGTTGGTTATTACTGCATCTGCATTTTATCTTTAGAAAACTGAACGACAGAAGTTCAACATCTTATGTAAAGGGATGCAAGAACGGTGTACCTAGACTGCAGTAAAGTTTAACCCAGAGGCCAGCCTCGTCCCTTTTTAACATTGGCAAAACTCCCATTCCTGCCCCTCCAATCTCTCTGATCTTGGTTGTTTGCCTCCCTTACACTAATGTTCCTTATCCTGCTAGACACTGACAGCTCTCTGGAAAGCAGTATCTCTAGGAGTGAGGAGCCTCCAAGAGGGTGTCACAAAAATTAAGATTTTTGTGACAGCACCAAGTTTTTGTACAGCACCAATTTTTTTTTTTTGTTATTAAAGGTGATTTCATTACTAACTGTGGGGAGGAATTTATTATTTCTTTTTTAAAGTCTTCATAAATTACTCTTGTTTTCAAAATCACATCTGTGCAGGTTGGATGAGGCTCTGAGCAACCTGATCTAGTCAAAGATGTCCCTGCTCTTTGCAGGGGGTTTGGACTAGATGAACTTTGAAGCTCCTTTCCAGCCTTAATCATTCTATGATTCTATGATTACAAGGTTTGTACCTATAAGCTAGACTCTCACTTCTGGATCAGACTATATGAAGGTTATGGTATATTGTATAAAGTATACTGTACTCTCTTTATTTCCCATCCAGCTAAAATTTTTAGAACAAGAGTACAGACAAATCTAAATAAACAATTAATTTCCATGTTTCTGAGATCTTGTAAATGACACCCAACTTCATTACTCTAGGCTTGGAGATCTTTTTCAGACTGGGAAGTTTAACTTAACACAGGCTATGGGATTGACTATGGCTGCTAGAAGTGGGACCTTGTAATGTCTTTTCATGCTAGGGTGAACAGTATTTTTAAAGATTCCCATCAGTAAAAACAACATGGCAACTTACATACTTTTTCTCTCTTTTTTAACATTTGCATTATATTGTCTGTTATGTTGCCCTGAAAACTTAAAAACTTCCTGATAGTTTTACTCTTCAAAGCACTCAAGCTAAAAACGTGTGTGTGTATGTACATGCATATCCCAAAATTTTAACCTCGGAACAATATACAGGAAGTCTTTCAAATTTGTTTAGATGATGAAACCCTTGATACAGTAATAATATCAAAATGTTAACCTTCTCAATACTATACCATAATATTTTGTAGCTGTTAAGTATCTTCCTTGAAATGAACTTTTGTGATTCGTACTCTCTCGATTCCTGAGTTTCACTGTAATTTTTGAGATACACTAAAATGTTCTGCAGCAATTATGAGGGGCCAGAGTTGAACAAACCTACAGAATTTTAATGAGTTTGCAGTGGCAATTATTTCTAATTGCCTTCCATCTCATTAGAGTACCAGGTGGTAGCTATGTAACCTCACCATGCATGTTGACTGTCTATATGGCCACATATTTCTCTGCAGACACTAATGAACAGGCATTCGATGTCCAAAGCCTCTGTAGTGGTCTACTAACAGCAACTTGTTAGTTCTTTTGAACATGAGGAGTCTGACTCTGACCTCACTCACACTAAAATTAAATGCAAGGATATCACTGCATCATACTGCTTCCAGTGTACCTTTTTAAATAAAACCAAAAAAGAATAAAAGAACATACACATCTATGAAAATATTATGTTCTATTTTCTACTATAAACTGTTTTAAAGCTTTTTCTTTTACTTACCACTTTAGAAACAATAAGAATTGTGTCAGTTCCTGGTTCACACAGCAATATAGCAAAAAAGGAAGGCTCCTCTATACTTCCTTCCCTTCTGCAATAATTTTGTCTTAAAATAATATTATTCATAATAAGAGTTAATTTCTCATGTGATTGGAAGACAGAAATTCAAATGGACAGAAAAAAGCATTATCAATAGAGGTTTGCCCTATGTGTCTGTTGACTGGTAGATGAATTCATATGCTATTCTTCATTGAAAAAAAGAAAAAAAACCCAACCAAAATACCTAGCTTTGGTTTAAGAAAGAAACATAGCATTATGAATTTAATTCCATAGTAATGCAGCTCAGTAGGATCAGTACTTTATAATATATGCAGATTAGAGACTTGCTAATAAAAATAAATACTACAGAAAAAAAATTCTGTAAAAACTCCCTTCTTTTTACTACTGGAATAATATTGTTGTTACACCCCGTTATTAGGACTGCTTAAGAGTTCTGGCTTCCAGATGCTTGAAATAAAAATGATGTCTATTTAAATTATATGGCATCAATGACAAATTTCTACCTGTATGCTAAGCACAGCTTTGCAATATGTAACAACCTGTGATGAACTACCTGTAAAGTTTAGACATTTCCTCCACTATTTTATAATAGGATGAAGATCTAGGACATAAAACCTGTAATGCAGTATCATTAGGTTCCATAGTATAATTGATCGATTTATTTCATATACCTTTTTCTTACCTGCATCTTGTACCTTCTTCACAGATACTTATTTGAGACACTTCAACTGCAGAGTTAGAAAATATATTGTTTTAACTGTTTCATATTAACAATAGATATATACCTGACATTGGTTATCTGCTCACAAGTAAGCCTTAAAGCTACTGTATCTTTTAATTAAAATACTTTCTTCCCTTGGCACAAGGCAGTGGATAGCACAAGGCAACAATGTCTCAGAAAACAAACCGTTCCTATCTTAGATAGCATTTAGAAAAAATAGATTTTATCATGACCTGGAGGATCTTCTCTGGCTCTAAGCTGGTTATCTAAAACTAGATTCTTCAGCCACAAATCCATCCTGCCTCTGAGTTCCTAGACTATAACATAACAAAATAGCCAATGGTCTAAAAAAACCTGTAAATTAAGCTTCTGGAAAGCAAGGTGTTGCAAGCTAGGTCTGTTATCAGTATTTGAAAACTTTGTCTTAGAAAACATATATTTTTTTTTAATATTGAAATTGTACACTTCATTTTGATACTTAAAAAACCTTTTGATTTCTGTATATGCTGGTTTTTTGTCACATCAGTGCTATTAGAAAACTAATCATAATAACATTTGTTACTCAACAATGGCATATGAAATAGAACAGTTACATATGTTCCTGTTATCCAAAAGGCTAAATTAAGTACTGCAGATTAGATTATCTTTCACAGCAACAGTTTTTCCACTAACTTCAGTGGAGTTGGAGTAATTAAGAGAAATGAAGAGGAATAGGTGTGGGAACTGTTGGAGTCAAAGATGGATTAAAGCAAGAAACAGTCAAAATTGATGTTACCTAAAAAATACAAACAAATTAAACACAATGTCATCTGTCCCTGATGTAACATGAGAGTGGCTGACATTTAGCAAGTGTCTTCGAGGTCTAGGAGGACAGCCTACATACTCTGGTCTAGTTTTATGACCTACATGATCATATAAACTTAATTTATCAAAATCATTCATTCACAAACACAGATCAGGAGTAACTCCAAACTCAAAGAAATGTTGCAACACTTTTAAAGTCAACAAAAAAAAAAGAGTAAATTTAGCTAAAAATGATCACACTTTAAATAATATTAATTTTAATATGCATAAGTAGACTTAAAGCCTGCCCTGGAATAGTCTATGAAGGAAGTGTGGAAAATGGAGTAAAACTTATATGTAAAAGGCTGTAAGTGAGTTTGCATTAATCATGGAAGGTTTCATAGTTCAAGCAGTATTCTCTCCTTTGCAAACATGTACTTCTTCTGTTATTACAATTGTGTCAGGACTTTCTGTATCAGCACAGCTTGTACTCATCAGCAGCTAAGCTTGTTATGGATAATCTTATTTATTCTACCACCTCTCTGCAAGATAATCACATTATGGTTTTCTCAAGGGCTTATCACCTTGAATCCACCCAGGACCTGAAACATGCACAGAGAGGGAGAAAGAGATGTACAGATGTATGAAAAACTTAGCTAAAGTTCTTGTTTCTTTATGCTTACAATGATTGCATCAAGACTCAAAATTATTACTGCATATATTAAATCTTTCAGAAGAATAGATTTAATTGGCATAAAATTTAAATACAAATGTTATGAATGACACTTTTGATAAGGAATGAGCATTTACATTTTCTATTAAAAAGTATAAAATAGAAAGTATAGTCTATTAAAAATACTCTTATCTGAAAAGAGTTAATGATAATCCCAAAGAGTAAAGATATGATTTCTGTAGGAAGACCAAGATAATATTTGCCTTTCAATAAGGCACAGTATAAAAGGGATACTTTCCTCCAATCTTTTAATAAGCATATGAGAAAATGCAATTCATTTGGTGAATTACTGAAAACTTGACATTGAAAGGAACTTAATAAAGCCCCAGTAGACATTTTGGACAATGCCCAGATATTTGAAGAGGCAGAATTATCTATTATTTCATCACTTTGACTTCTAATCTAGATTGGATTAAACACTGTTAAGCACTGCACATAAAACAATCTTCCATTGGCAAAGAAATACATTAATGCGTTCCTATTTATAGAATCTAACATTATGCAGAAGAGTACATGGATAACTATTATGAATTTATCAGAGTTTTTGAAATGCATACCATATAACGGTGTCAGAGCCTGTCTGTTTTCATCCAGGTTTCCCTTTGAAGATGGACTTTGACCCTTTCAGTTACTTGATCCAATATGATGCTTAAATCAGTAAAAATAAGAAACAACTCTATCTTTTCATTGTGTTTACAGACTAATTTTCCTCTCATTTGTCTCTATTAAGACTATCTTAAATACATCGGTCTAGCTGCACACAGTCCAGCATGTCCACATTTTTAGGTACATTGCCAGTCAGCAGAAGTTCTGTGAAATAGGGGACCAAGATCTGTCTTCTGAAACACATTAGTAGAAATTTGCATTAGTAGAAATTTGGTGTTCCTGTAGGTAGAACATGATCCTAACTGATAGAAACTTTTGATTTGGCTGTAGTCTTGAGTGACTCACATGGGTATTAGCTTGTATTAATAAGTGTCACATAATTCTTCATTCCCGTGTATATAACTGCTCCTAAGATAAGCACAAACATTAGCACACTCTGTGCAGTATGCAAGACGATTAAATATGAAGTGCTATTTTGAATTTCAAGTGGATATGTCTGCATCAAGTACAACATGCTGTGCAAACTAAAATGACTTGAGTGTTTGATTTGGTCTCCATGTCTTTTCTCCACAGAGAAGAGTTTTCACTGTTGGGAATAAAAAAAAAAGTACCCACATGTCTCAAATCGGAAATAAAATCAAGTTCCAGAATTTTTCAAAAGATGGTTTCACTAGATGTAATTCTTTTAAATGTTTATTTTCATAGTATTCTCTTGTGACATAATTCGGCTGTAATATATGGCAGAAAAAATGTACAATAATGAAGTGAGATTGTTAGGATTTACTTTTTTCCCTAAACATTTGCCAGACATAGAAAAAAGTATCTAAAAATTCACCCCCAAAAAATAATTTATAAAGGAAGATGTGGAATACTTAATCAATTACGCTAACATGGATGGGACCAGCAAAACTGTATGTTAGAATAAGCAGTCAAAGGTTATGACATACCAGCATAGTTTTAATTCAGTCTCATGCCTTATAGAATTCCATATTTACATTTGCACGTCACATTTTCCATAGAACCCACCACTCACTCACAATATGTTAGAAGTGGGTGTAACCACTAGTTAAAGGGGTGGTCTAGGGACCAAGTCCTCTTCATGAGACAATTTAATAAGTCTCCCTGTAAACTACTAGAATAGAACTACATGACATTTAGTTCTCTAAATAACCTTTCTGGATAAGAAAGCAAGGTAGGACAGATAATGGCTAACTGGACAGTCAAGGACCAAGCAAATTACTTTGTGTAGTCACGTTGTGTAACCTCATTTTGAACATCTGGGGAAGTGGTGGATGATGGTAAAAGGAAAATTGTAGAGACTGGGAAGAATGCAGAAAGTGGTGGCCAAGGAACACGAGGCTGCTTGGTAGAGACAATGTGGAAACTTAGGATGCCTGAGGGGTGCACAGCAGGGGAAACCACCTGGTGCAATTAAATGAGTACTACCAGATTGAGAGCTGGGAGTTATGAGGAAATTGGTAAAGAACATTTTGAGTTCTGCTCTTGTACTTTAGCTATAAGTCAATCCTTGTAGATGTTTTATCTGGTTCATTCACTAATTGTGCAATGGATTCAGAGGTAACTTCTCAGAACTAAGTCCTGCTCAGCACACTCAGTTCCAGAGGACTGGCAACAGACTTGAGGTGGCTGCCTCAAGCACAGCACAGAGTAGTATTTCTTAACACTAGAGGTTCCTAATGAATTCTTTATGGTCTCTGTGCACCTCACCTTACTTAAATTATCAAGGTTTTTAAATTTATTGGGTGGATCCCTGCCCCTTGTTAGCCCAAGTAGAGAAGAGCTGACCCACCATCTAATCTTTAAATTTACAATCAGATGCTGAACAGCTTACTGGAGAAAAATCTCACTGACCCCTCTGACCCTCCCCCATGTAGAGATACAGAAATTAGGTTACTGAGCTTTTAAAATGAGGCTGATGACTTTCATAAAGCACACTCTGTAAGAAGAGATTAGTTAGAATCTTTGAGAAGATGGATATTGGCTTTTTATCACAAAAGAGAGATTTCCTTTCTAGACTTCACTACTAAGAAATGAAAATGGTGGTGTAAAGAGCTAGCCTGCTTCTCCGCCTTCTCTCCCTGTCACAGTATCTTTATGAACTAGAAAGTCTCAAGAGGCTTCATGTATTTTCAAAGAATCTTCCATATTCTCTGCAGTGTAGTTGCCTTCTCTTTTTCTCTGTTGAAAGATCTTTTTTCCACATCTCAGTTTTATGCTTAGAAGTAATAATCTCAGACATAATTCCAGGAAATAAAGGCTATGTTATAATGTTCATCTGGTAACAGTCAGAAATCCTGTAGTACTCCCCACCAGGCATCAAACCTCACTGTGACCTCCTGCTGGTCTGATATCAGTTGGTGCTATAAAGGCAAACAACCATTATTATGGCTCAGACCTAAATTAATGTAATCGTTTCCTTTACTTGGCTCCGTGTCTGCTTACTATGATTTAAACAAACCAGTTGAAACAGTTAAAGCCAAGCGGTGTTTCAGGCCCTTGGTTCTTCATCAGTATTTAAGAATGTTACTTCCTCTAATCAGTATATGCAGTACCTAAGTAGCTTCTTTCAACTACTGATCTGCTGTCTCTGCAGCAAATGTAAAAGTTAGCAATATATTACAGGCAGTTTGGCCTTGTACCAAAGTCTAGACTTTTTTTTTGAATCCAACATTCTCTCAGCTCCCTTTTATCTAGAGGCCATTTCTCATTTTTTCCATACTGTAATCTAAATTAACACAAATCTCAAATACTACCACTCACTATACTTCACTTACATGCTGATACATGATTCTGAAGAGAATACAGAAGGATCAATGTAATTAAAAATAAAATGGTCTACTCTCACTTACAGCACTTTAGCTAAAAAGAAATTTATAAAATAAGAAGGGTAACTGTTACACAGATTTTAATGTATAGCACTCTAGTGCTATACTCTAATTTTTACTTGAATATACACTTTTGTATTACAAAGGTCAGAACTTCTGCCAGTGTGAATAATATTAATTCCCACACTGTGAGCATATGATTTATTGCAACTAAGAGAGTCTATACTTAAGAATTCAGATGATTTCTTAGTGAAATTCAAAATGCTTCATTTTTCTTGTTTCCAGAAATAGATGTTACGTAGATTTTTTTTTTAATTTGGCTATGCGTGTGGCTGAAATATCGTCTTTGCAAATATACATACACATCAGTGTTTACAGGAAATCTCAGGGAAGACCAGTTACTGAATATCACTATGTTAAACTCTAATTTCTGGCACCCACTACTGAAAGTATTTATGGAGTAGCTCTCTGGCAATTGCAGGAAACAACTGCAGTTGCTGTGCGAGAATACACTGAAGTAAAACTAGTTAGAAGCTTCAAATATTTCTGTTCTCTCCTAAGAAAGGAGAGCCTCCTGGCTCCTTTATGTAAATATTGTCACATAAAAACAAGCAATATGGGTCATAGTTTAGTCTAGAAGCTGTGAATTTCTAATGGATTCTGTCTAATAGAGGGAAAATTCTCCTTTGCTTCTGTCCTTCCTTCAGACATCTTTGCATATCAGCTCTAACGCATGTCTCATCCAACCTTGTAAGGTTACATATCCAGGTTTCAACATGATCAATCATCCCGCATACTCTTGCAAATTCTGTGTCACCAGAGCACTCACTATATAAATAAAACAAATTAAATTCCCAGACTGCTATTAAGGTGGACCTTCCTCTGGGGCTGCCCACGTGTACTGGTGGAGTCTGTATGACTCTCTCAGTTAAGACTGTGGGCTCTTAAGGAAGGAACCATGTCTTTCCTTGGCATCTTTATACAGAATTCAATACACTATCAATGCTTGCTACATAATTAATAGTAAATTTAATTAATTCAATAGCTTGACTCTTTAATATTGGTATGCTAAATAGATGGATAGAGTGCTTTAATTGGTCACCTCAGATGGATGATGAGTGAGCAATGTTTCTACTCCACATGTTTCCGCTTTCTGCAAAGACTACCAATAGCTTTTCTCATCTTCAGAACTGGAAGTGCTTAGAGAAGAAGAGCATTTAAGGCTGATTTAGACAACTCATTATTAAACAAACTGCAGAAAGTATTCTTGTACTGGCATACAAATGAAAATTATCTCTTTTTCACATAATTAGACAATCAAGTGCTCTGAACTACCTGGGGAGTTACAACAGGTTTTTTAGGCTTCATTTCAAAAAAAGGCCAATCTTACATAACTAGGGCATAATCCATGTTGCTTATTAAATACTGTTTATTGAAGGCTGAGGGTTTATTTCACCCGTTTAGAGTTATTTCTTTATCTTGACAGAAAGAGAAAACTTGAAGACTGAAGAGAATCTGCAAACACCCTAGTAACAAATTGCAACTCAGGCTAAGCCAGAAAGGTTTGCAACATTTCAATAACATTTTTTTCAATGAATTCCAGCAAGTCGCAATCACTCACTCAAATAATTCCAAATCAGTCACTAGGATATAAAAGTACACTAATCAAAATTTTTCTGCCATCTATTACAGTTGTTCACAGATTGAAGCAGCAAACTGCTGATGAAAACTAAAACCAAAGTGATCATTTGCACAGACCCCTAGGATCGATCCTTAACTAGTATAGGATAGATCCTTAACTACTATAAACCTACATAATACTGCGCACTAAAATGGGCACAGGCCATTTATAGCTGCTAGAGATCAGGCCACTGGCTTTAAAAGAATAAGGATTTTCTTTGTATTTCTGTGAGTTTTTGATAGTTTGCAAGCAAGCCTAGCATTTGTGAAGAGCCGTAGGGTTTGTTCTGTAACTTACTGTTTATCATTACTTCTGCCAGGATGTAAATTTTATACAGGAAGTCTTTTGTACAAAGCCCTAATAGCAAAAATCCATGTATCATTTAGCATGCTTCTTTCATAGAGATAGTGCATTTACAGAATTAAGATAACCTTTTAAGGAATTACCCAATTAAAAAATTGAATGAAAGAAAACAAATCTCTGGCACTTTAATCTAATTGTAACAGAAAACACTATCTTAACTGCTGATCCTCAGAGAAATCCAAAACCAGCAAAAGGAAAATATTACCACTCAATAAAAGTCTTGGCAACTTCCCACTGAGACCTGAAACACAATAAGTGCACATCAAACAATCACTAACTTATTGGATCATTAGGTAAAAGCCAGAGTCCTTTGAAGAGAGTGCTGCTGTCCTTAAATCTGGAATATTTCCTGGTGCAATAAATAAAGCAGGGACAAGTAATTCCCCATAACAGGAATGATTAGGAATAACAAATATGAGGAAGGAATCTGCCAAACTTTCTTGCCTTCAACAGATTCACTGTGAAGTTAACTTTTCTTTTTCATTATGCTCAATAAATGTTACGAGTTCAAACAATGTTACCCGTCTACTTTTGCAAACACAGAAACCAGAAGATTTTCATGCCAAAGACGTGAAATTCAAATCTTTCTCAGTGGAACTGGAAGAATGCAGATGGAAAGTAAAATGGCATTTGAAAATGTTATTGTAGATAACTCCCACTTCATAAATGTACAAATAATAGCAATATTTTTTCTCTTTTATTTCCTCTCTGGTTTTTGAGTAATATTTTTAATCCCCTTCCCTCTCCTTAACCTATTACTACTATCCTCTATCTATCAATCTTCCAGGAAGCCTTCTGATTTTACTCCATTCATACCTTCTGGAATCCCTTGTTCTTACTTCCAGCCCCCTTTATAAAAATTTAGTACATCGCACAACAATTCTGTTTCCGCCTCCTTATATGGCTCCTCTCTTCCCACTATTTGCCATCAAATCTCCCTTCCTGACTAATCCCTCAGCTCAGTTTCATGCCCCTCTTCTCATGTCTCTTCTTGCAAGTCTCCTTTCCCCTCTCTTTCACCTTCATCCTTTTCTTCTTGCTGCTCATGACTGGGAGGTGAAGATAATCTCTGCAATGACCTAAGGATGATAATCCCTGAAGATTCTCTCCAAAAGGGCAGGCGTAGTACAACAAACCAAACAGTATCGCAATTGTGAGAAAAGTACCTTTTCCCTTAGAGTTACAATTTTTTTCCTTCAAATTCTTATAACATTCCTGTTGGATATTTGCATTTTTAAAAAATCTGTTTTGTCTTTTGCACGATGCCCTATACAACAAAAACTGTCACATTCAAATGATGACATACAGTTTTCTTTTACTTAATGGTGAGGAAAATGTGTTCATCATCTCACCCTGGATGAAGAAGTTGATGAGACGGGAGGGAGAGTGATAGATTACTTGCATAAGAATCTTTTTGTGGGATAATTTTCTTGATCTAAGTTACAGGGGTTGCATTCATATGCTCAAGAGGAAGTGGGTTTCAGAGAACAGGGAAAGGGATTGGAGCAAGGTTTCTTTCTATATCTTTGAATCTTGTGGTATGCACAGCTCAAACTCAGAGACAGCCGCACAGCAATGTAATTTGGACGGGAATTTTTCTTTTTTGACTTCTTTTGTTGCTTGGGACAAGAAATCAGAGAACATCTACTTGAATTAACCTGGGGAAATACTAGTTTAATGTCTTTATCCAGAATATGCTAAAAAAAAAAGTTCTGAAAAAGTGTTTGATGAGATGTTAAGTACACATGGAGATGCAGAAAATTCAGGATTTTAAGAAAAAAACAGTGTTTTAAAAAAATCTACTTTCCCACAAAAAAAATCATGTCACTCAGTGTTCCCTACATAAAAGTTTAAGTGTTTTAACCTGAAATGTCATTGTCAGAGAACTTTGTAATATTATTATCATCAACATCACAATTTTACTCACTGTTTCAAACAGCTTTTTTTGTTGTTCTTTAGACAAAACACTATCTCCTACATTTCAAAGGCTAGGCAAGAGTGGAAATGTCAGAGCTTGAAGGTACACTTTCTTACTAGACAAAGTGTAGTTTTCTGTCCCATTTCTGCCTGTTTTCACCTCCTTGTTGGAAAGTATTGTCTTGGTAACACACTCAGTTATACTGTATGGGCATTCTCTAGGTGTTTCAGCCTAAAGCCTAGTGGCTTTTGTTTAAAATGGGATAGAAGGTCTCAGTCTCCCAGCACCTTCTCTGTTTCAGGGGTGGCTACATATAAAAATTCTCTGGCATGCTGTGGCTGTGGATCTCCAGCAAGGAGATCAATAGACATGAACATTGCAGGCTCCTTGCCTTGGGGAAAAGAAAGAAACATCACATAAGCAGAATCAATGGCAATGTAATATGGATGACATTTTATACGACCAGGGACAGGAATAAGAACAGTAGTATTTATGAAAGCACACAGCCAACTGGATTTTGTTCATTCCTCACAAAATATAACATCATTCCCATTTTTACTGTGCAAAGTTATGGTTTTGATATTTTTTTTTCCCCTGATAATCCAAAGAAAATTTATCTTCCTTATCAAACACTGTATGTCAAAATCGCTATACATTTATGGGATATAAAACATGGATGTAAATTTGTAGTTTAGAAACATCTTACATTCCCAGTACTTTCTAGTTCCCCATCTGCCATACAAAGTCAGACTGATCTCTCTAAATCAAAATTGCATTTTTCTGACACTTCATCTCTTTGTCATGTTGTCTCTTCACAATATCTGTGCTATAAAATGCTGTTTCTTTATCCATTTATAGCATCATAGGACACACATAAATTTTACAGGTAACAAGACTAATATATATATTAAAAAATCTTATAAATGATAATTGTGGAGAGGAAAACTCTGTTAAACACCACAGTCACTTAAAGAAAACTGATCTGCTTTGCAATTTTTTCAGCTGATCTGTAATAGTTTGAAATCAGGCTATGTTGGACATATTTATTGTGATAGTGTACATGATGTACAATGCATGCTAACATAAAGCTGTAGTAGTGTGTCTTTCTCCCTTGAAATGAAAACAGCCTGGCTACCCTCAAAGTGCTGTAATACCTCTAAGTAGTCTCTCTTATTACAAACTTCCTTACATATTTTGCACCTCATTTGTTCCCCCTTTGCCAGCAGACAAAGAGTAAGTATCCTGTAATTCTGACAACTGCTTTCTTCCTCCAGTTACCCTCTATTAATTTGTATCCCAACATCCTTCCTGAGTATGACACCATGAGTGAATTGGTCTCTCCATACACACACTGATCTCTTCCTACTTTCTACTATATAAAGAGGAGACAAAGGGTATCAGTGTTAGTTATCTCTAGTTATCTCCAATTAGTGAATTTTAATAATCCAAAAGACACAGTAGTACCAAACAATTATTTTGAGGTCTGCTCATTCAGAAAAGTTTTCACCTAACAAGTATATTCACTTTTGCCTTCATCATAAAGAAACATATAAACTGGATCAAAATGTGCACAGTGTCTCCATTACTTTTATGCTAGTGACTTAACTAAGTCTGCTGAGATGACTGCAAGTTGAAGTTAGCACATAAAACAAAGTACCCTTATTTTCAGAATATTTCACTTAGCTAAACTGTTTCACGTAACCTACTGGTAGTTTGATCTGGATAATGATTCCACAGAAACAAGCATATTTGTCCCTGGACTAATAAGAATTGGAAAAAAAAAACCCAAAAAAAACCAACCAAAAAGCAAAACCAAAAGCCAACCAACAAACCAACCCTTGACTTTCAGCAGCTAATCCCAGATGAGAAAACACAGTTCTGTCTCCTTACATTTCAACGAAACCGGATAGACTCACATCTTGAAACATTACATTACTCTTTTCAGAACAAGCCATATCTTTGATTCCATATTCAGTTTGACACCCAGCCTTTCATCCATTATTCCCCTAGGCTTGCCTGCTGAACTTCCACAGAGAGATTAAGACAGTATCTTCCCATTCTGGTAAAGGCTGGCATAGTATTAGACATAATTCTCAGCAACTATTAAAGGAATATCAGGCTGGGTTTGGGGGTCTAGTAAATTCATCTTTCCATTTCATTGTTTATATGACTTAAGGTACCTGCTGTTTCTACTCCCATTTCTTTAACAACATTGCCTTGCATGAAAATACCTGTGCTTTTAAAATTCCTCTGATAGTACACCTCTGAAATCCTAGGCTGACGTCAATCAGTAAAATTCACATTTAAATTCAGTTACTAAGTCCTTTCAGAAGGACTTCAGCTTTCTGAAGCAAGGCTGCTGCTAGTCTGAAGGCTTAACAAGAGGTTGCACAGAAAGTATGCCAGAATATTAATTTTTAAAAGACAAAAAACCATAAAGGCTATTGAAAATGAAAGTTTCATTCACACTCAAAGTCAGTTTGTTCTCTGAGTTAATAATGAAATTCCAAATCTGAAGAGCCTTCTGATGTTACAATTACCCTTTACATTTCTTTGTATAGCTGTTTCATCCTGTGGAGGGGGAATCCGTTTATTGTAATACAGATGCACAGCAAAATAACACATTTAAATGTGCTACAGTGTCATAAGACCTTCTAAGAGATTCTCTACTCTTTTCACACTAGTCTAAGTCTATTGACATGCAGGTCACTAAAGCGAAATTCACACTGGTGCTCTTGGCCTGCACAGGGCCTATGCATCACTTAAATCCTACTTAAACTCTCTGAGTGGGACTTTAAAAGGATTTATGAGGTGTGCAGCCTTATGAGCCTTCTAGGCTGAGAGGTGAATGTCACTGCTAATTTGCTTCACCTCTGCAAATTCTTAAAGCAAAGTTACAGTAACTTCAGTTGGTGTCTTTCTTGAAAAAGGTTCAGCAAAGCTTGGCAGGACTCTTGTGCTCCTATCTGTAAGACTGTGCTTGATCTTATTTCTGGAGCCTGGCATGAAATAAGAGTTCAAGTTCTATATAAATTGTTAAAAATTAAGACCTAAAAGAGATACTGGTAATTTTCAAACTTAGTTAAATAGGATATGAATAAAAAGTCATTTCTAGGTACTTATTTCACTACTGTTTGTGAAGATAAATTCTTCCAAATACTTTTTATTATGACTAATTAGATTATACAGTATTACGCGTCTGTATTGTTTAGTCAGAATTTGTGGGAGATAGCAGCTTATGTAGTCTTTGCAATGGTTGCTTGCTTGACTCTTTCTTTACATTTGCATAGTGTGGGATCTTTCAAACTCATCTTATTATGCTTTTCATTTTTTACACTGTTCTAAGTTGTTTTATTTAAGTACATCATTCTCCTTGGACTTTGTACTAGTTATGTCATACAAGACATGAACAATCTGATGGGCAATCATATCCTGTTTTGCAAGAGTAAGATAGACAGGTATTTTTGACATCTGCCTTGCTTAATTTAATTCGTCTCATGTCGGATGTGATCTGATCAAATCTTCCCTATGCAAGTAAATAGCAATATCTAACACCTGTTTGGATGACGTAAATTTGAAGTTGAGATATAGGCTGGTCTGGAAGTCTGTGTACTTTTTATCCTTGAAATTGTCAATCAACTTTTCCCATTAGCAAATGGCAGATTAAAAAAAAAACAAAGAGTTCTTTAATAGAAAATATTTAAAAAAAAACAATTCAACCACTGGAATTTAGGGTTAGATTATTACCCTTTATGCTGAGGAGCTGTTACTCACCTGATGTAATTCCTTGGAGTCATTAGATCAATATGTCAATGTAGCACATTATCAGTAAAATGAATTAGGACTGGGCACTTTCTAAATGTGCGTATCTTTATATAGAGTATTTCACATGAAATTCTCTACAGAAAATAAACATCCACTGATAACTGAGTTTCCACTATTCTTCAGTGTTCACTGTCTTTTAAGAGAATGTGTGATGCCTCTAATCGCCAGTTTCTGTACACACTTAATGTCAAACCACTCTACTATTTATTTTCACCTCTTTTTAATGAAATGGCAGCTACAATAAGAAATAGAAAATTTCGGAGCTTTTTCCCTGAAAATAGGATATTTATCAAGAGAGAGATTTTAAAAGCTAATTTAATTCCTTCTTCTTAATCACTGAAACTGGGGCTTCAGACCATATCAAGAGGGATTCTGACAGCTTAGCATTAGTAGGAGAAGGAAGGAGAAAAACCTATCAGCAGCGAATGATTGTATTTAAGGTTGACAATGATAAAATAGCAGAGGCCATGCTACAATTTCTGCTCCTTCATTTGTCTTTGTTGATAAAATGAGCCCTGTCAGAGGCTCGAGCTCACAGCAAATTTAACGTGACTCTGTTTATCCCCACACTGAACAAGGTTTGCACATGATCAGATGACAAACACACAAGGTTCTGGGATAGCCCTTCCTTCAGTGTAACAGAAACATGCAATTTTCCTACTTTTTCTTTTTCCTTAAAGAAAGTAAGAGGGAAAATAGCTAAACAGATTTTTTTTCAAGAAAATATTGCATTAAATAACAACACTTATCCAAAAGTAATACAAATGTACAATATAATCACTATTTGAACACCATTTTTCTAAAATAGTCTTCTAGCCTTTTAAAAAAATATATGCATCATTCATTCCTACTTATTGATAGACTTCCTACTCCACAAGATCACCTTCTCACCTTGTATTTCAAAAGTCCCTCTTGAAACTACAGGCTGAAATAATTTTGCTGAGAAAACTGAAAATGGTAATTTGAGATGGAGCTAAAATCAGGAGGCCCTGTTGAAACCACACATATGATTGAACCCGGAACCGTTTCCTCATCATACAACTAGACTTTGCTTTGTGCAAAACCAATTTGCCAAGTATCATTCTAAACAAAAATACATCACAGCTAAAAGATAGATACAGAAAGGGTTGAAACAGTAACCAATTCTATAAAACACATGTATGAGTATGTATGAAATGCTATACAATTTATTTCAGAAATATGGATGTAAATCTAAAAATACAGTACTTATTAGAATTCTATGATATTCTGCAAACCTTCCCTTTCATTGCTCTATGGTGATCAAACCATAACATGAAGTCCACATGACCTAATATTCAATAATCCAAAATTCACATTTCATATATGCAATGTCAATTTTTTTCAGAGCATTTTTCAATGTCAGAACATTATAAGAACACTACAGATATTCTGCAGAACCTTGCATCTGCCTCCCAGGCGATTTCTGGATATTATTTCAGTCAGTATCTGGGTTTCCATGTAGCATCCACTGAAAAGCCTGTTTCAGTCCTCTGAATTCATTGCTCAATGCCCCTTTTCTGCCTTTTGAGAGGGATGTGATAGCATGAGATTTAAACTAGGAAAGCTCTTTGATAAAAATTACTTAATATAGACCATTGCTTTTTATGGTCGGAATTACGTTATATAATTTATGTACTTTTACAGTTTCATTCTGGATGGGATTTCTGTAAGAAGTTCTAACTGAGTATGTATGACAGTACAGGTAAGAACAGAATGGGAAAATGTGATTTTTTTTCTTTTTTCTCGGTACATTGATTTTAGGGTCCAGGGGATGGGGGAGGTAGGGAATAAAATTCCTATTTTCAGAAACTCTACTGTTTCTCACACACAATGAACTTAATATTAACATATAAAAACAAAGATGACAAAATCTATGTTGTGTATCATCTAACCGTTGTGGGAAGCTTAATTTTTAAACGAGAAACAATGCCCATTCTAGGCTGCCACTGAAAACATGACATATTTCTACTTTCTATATCTGATTATCTGTTTCCTATAAAGACTTTCAACTGTCCTGTTAAAGGATTAAACATTGTCATAAGTAGAAAGAGAAAGTCCCTTTCGAGTAGTAGTTCCTGAGCTTTGTTTTCTAGCCTTAAAACCACACTCTTACACATAACACTTCAGGATCAATTTATCTGTGATTACCTTTGTTTTTAGTGGATATGTGGGCCAATCTGTTTTTCCATTTGCATTCCTTGCTAGAACATCCACCCAATTAATTTTAGAGGTATTAAATTAGATAACAAGTGTGACTGAGGTGTACTCCTTTTAAAAAATCCAGCGCAAGTAGTTCATAAAGCAGTCTTTATAACTCTCTAAGAAACTTAATATTAAATAAAACCAAATCAGGTGACTAGTGTTTTCATGTTGAGAGAAATATTTCCTAATATTGAGAGAAGTCTTTCCTAATCCTTAAACAGGAGGAAAAAAACCAAACAAAACAAAACCAAAAAGCAAACAAACAAGCAACCACAAAACCCTAAATTATTACTCTTGCTATTTTCAGTAATCTCTCAGTAATAATATTCTTCCTAATGCAACAAATACAATTCTTGTACTGCTTAGCTACACAAGCCTACCAGGAGATGAAATTCTGGACAGAAGAAAAAAGTATACCCAACCACTTTGCTTCAATGACACTTTATCCACCAGTATTGGCAGCGTGAGCCTTCCTCTAGGACCCACCTCCGCTGATCATGCATTTCATTGTAGGCCGTTGGTCTGGTCTAGGCTAAGTCAGGTTTACTCCAACACGAAGCTGAAATTTATCAGTGATGAAGTCTGCCCGTAATCTCTGAGAGCCAGAACCTGTTTCATGTCTCGTTCACTATTTACTTTGTTGTGAAAAAAGCAGTTTGTTGAAACAATTGGTTTGCTTTGTGTTGGGTTGTTTTGTTTGTTTTTGGTTTTTGTCTTGTTTTGTTTTTAAATATATAATTACATGTAGCAATACTGCTTTGATGTATACAGGCACACCAGCAGACGGAGCAGAATCAAAGGACATGTACCAACTTAACCGGCTTTACACGAGGAAGCGGTAACTTGACCTGTCAGTTAGAAGTTTTCTTCCTGGGATGATACATTGAGGGTCTTCAACATCGCAGAACAAAACTACAAAGAGGAGGAAACCTGGGTCAGCTTAAGCAGAGGAAACGGAGGGAGCTACCTCCCGCGGGCCACCACCCCCAGCCAGGCAGCGGCGGCGGGCGGCGCCCGAGGGCCCCCAGGCCGCAGCCCCTGCGCCTCCGCCCCCACCCGCAGGGCGCCGCCGCCGCCGGCCCGGGGCAGCAGCGCCACCTGCTGGGCCGCGCCGCGCCCGCCGCCCGCCGGCAGCCGGACTCCGCTGGGCTGGGGCTGGGAGGAGCCGCGGTCCTCTGCTCCTTCCAGCCTCCAGTTCCTGACGGAAACTCTGCTCGGGATAATGCTTTTCTTCAAAATACAAATTTTCAGATTCATTTTTACACTTAGAGATGCTGTCGGTTTTCTGCTTTTAATCAGTGATACATGTCTCCGCTGGCAAAGCCGGTGAAGGGAGTAAATTTACTGGTTAAAGTTTTACCATATGACACAGAAGGCTGATTATCCGCCTCTTCTGTTCTCTTAGAAGACGTTAAAGAAATCTCTGATTGGTAGTCAAAAGGACTGAAAGTTCACATAAAACCATTTTGTGCTCAGAAAAGCTCTCAGCGCTGTAAATTGACAAGACTTTTTAAAATTACCCCCCATTGCGCTTGTCAGGGGTTTAACGCTGGAAGGCCAGGCTGTAGCAGGCAGGTGAGGTGTGAGCTTCAGTGATGTGGCTCCCACATTTGTTTGCACAGAGGGGTGACGGTAGCTCACAGGTAAAAGGTGGCTGGTTCCTCATAGTCTCACTCCCTTCCTGCAGGCTGGCAGATACCACCTTACCTGTATGTTAATACTGCTTAAAGAGAGTGCAGACAAATATTCAGCATAATTGGAGCTCACTTGTCAGGTTTAAACTCTACAAGCTACCACATTTCCTTTCAATCAAAGGGATTTTTTTTTTTTTTCAGGATGAATTGTCTGAATTTTTGGTACTGTAGACAACTTTTGACTATGAAAGTACCATGGTGTTTGAATTTAAAAAGCAAACATGAGATACAATCTGTGTTAAGCAAAATCTTTTAAAGCAAATACAAACCAACCAGAACAAACAGCTTCAGGCAAACTAGCAGAGTAAACAACAGAAAGCAAAGAGAACAAGAAAAGACCAGAGAGAGGCTGTGTTGCACTTTCTTTGGAGCTAGAGGTCTTAGAGGGTTTCAGCAACTCCCAGCTCCATCTGTCTACAGGAAATCATTTTTTTTTTTTGCCACTGGCATGAGAATTAAAATTCTGCTGTGGGACTGGGAGAGATGATGTTCATTGTGCTTTATAACTCCCTAATTAAATTATCTCTTGCCAAAGAACACAGCATCAAAATATTTTGGTAGCATAACTAGTCTCAGATAATTTCTCAATCACTCCTTAGGATTCGATTCTGCAATTTAATCCACTGATACCAGCTCCTGTGCTGCTGACTTCACTAGAGCTCCATAGGTGCCAGATTCGTTTCTCATTTGATCACTTTGCACAGCCAAGGCTTTCTTCTGTCTAGACTTCGCTGGTGGAGGCTTAATATTCTACGAAGTAATTTAACTCCTTCCACGGATATGTTAATTTTTGGTCTTCTGTTCATATGTGCTTATCTTGTAGATTATCTGCTAGTTAGGTTTTTGTCCTGAGGCTCTGAACCATCTATCAGTACTTAATTGTTGTTATTCTTTTTTTTGTCCAAATAAAATCTCAGCTGAGATTAAAATCTTTTTCAAAAGGTGGACTGCCTTACAAACTACTTGCAAACACATACTGTTAAAACACAATTGTGACTCAAACTGATAATTAATGTTTTCCCATTTTCTCTGAATGCACAATAAGATACACTACCTCAATTCCCATGACATTTTGATGCAGAACCATTAGCTTTTTATAAAAATGATCTTGAAACACTACTGAAGAAATCTCAATTGACTACATGAACGACAGTATACATATATATCTTTAGTTTCAAAAGACATTCAACGTCTTTTAGAAACACAAGAAATCCTGTAACAAAAGGTTCCATTATTTCCTACATCATGTGTTTTCCTTTCAGATCTAATGATTTTCAGAAGTTGTTAGGGTTACCAGGGTCAATTGAGAGTGTAAGAGTCCATTAGGTATACGAGAAAGCACAGCTAAGAAAAGCAGTCAGGATGAGGAACATAAAAAATAATTTTCCACAAATGTTGGAAGTATTCTTAAGTATAGATGTTGTTTTATAAAGCAAGGCATCTGATACAAGGAGAAGTATCCTCAGGCTCTGCAATGGCTAGTCAGGACATTGTTTGTCCCTTTTAGGGCTATGGAAGAAAGCTCAGTGTATGAATACCAAAGACATCTATTTACAATCAAAATTCAGAAGAATTGTGAAAGCAGTAGGCTACACCCCCTACTTCATCTTACTATTTCCCTCAGGCTCTGCAGTCTGGCTTTAGAGCTTGCCCATGCAATGATGGTGCATGGTATGTTTCCTCACATCTGCAGATTGTTCCATCTCTTTCCTATAGCAAGGCACTATTCTTTATCATGGGACTTACAAACTACATCCCCAGTTGTGGTGGGTTGACCTTGCCAGCTGCCACATGCCTGGCCAGTGGCACTCTCACCGCCCCCCTCAACAGGACAGAGTGGGAAATAAGACTGACCAGCTCCTGGGTCAAGATAAAAACAGGGAGATCATTTACTAATTACCGTTACAGGCAAAGCAGACTTGGCTTGGGGAAAATTAATTTAATTTGTTGTCAGTTAAAATACAGTTGGCTGGTGAAAAGCAAAGACAAAAACTAAAACTCCTTCTCCCCCACCCCAGGGTCACCTTCACTCCTGCATCACTGACTCCTCTGCCTCTCCCCATGCTGAGTGGCTGAGGAGGACAGGGACAGTGGGCTACGATCAGTTGACAACAGCTTCTCTCTGCTGCTTCTTCCTCCTCACACTTTTCCCCTGCTCCAGCATGGGGTCCTCCATGGGTGCCATGTGGATACCTGATCTGCCATGGTCTTCTCCAGGGGCTGCAGGGGAATCCCTGCTCTGGCTCCTGCAGCACCTCCTCCCCCTCCTCCTCCTTCTCCCATCTTGGTGCTCACAGGGCTGTTTCTCACACTTTTCCCTCACCACTGGGCAGCATTTTGCCCTTCCTTACCCAGGCTTTCCCTGAGGTGCCACCATCGTGGCTGCAGGGCTCAACCGTGCGCTGCGGTGGGGCCGCTGGATCCGGCTGGATCTGGCTGTGTCCAGCATGGGGCAGCCCCAGCCTCTCCGCACAGGAGCTGCCCTGCAGCTCCTGCTGCCAGCACCTGGGCACCTGCACCTGGTATGTAAGTTCTTAAAGTTTTTCCATTATTTTCTAATTGAAAGTGGTCCCAAGCATTTCAGAGATGATTAATCAAAAAAAAAAAAAAACAAGCCTACTTCTCTAGTAGGCTTTTCAGTCCAACTGAATTGGTAGGATCACTTTTTTAAAGGGACTGGCTTTAGACATTTCCACACCCAGACTCTGGCTGTGTTCCACATACCACACTGTTAGGCCTCTGATGGCTGCTAGAGCCGCCTGCAAGCTGAACTGAGGAGCTGGATCACTGGCATTTCCTCCTTCCTCTGGGAGAGGAGGAGCCACCCAGGGCCTCTTAGTGTCTGCCGTTGGATTTACAGCACAGCCATGCTGGCCGTGAGGGCGGCAAAATAGCGTAGCAAGGGACTGCGAGGGGTGCCAGGCAGGGGCGGGGGATGGAGAGGAGAAATGAGCTGCTGCCTTTGGGAGGTGGCAAGGGTTTTGCTGTGAAAGCAACTGACCTCTGAAACTCACAAAGAATTTCAAGAAGTTTCCTAAAACTCTTCCTGGCCTAATGAGCCAGGGCAATTCCCCAGGGCGATGGGAAGCCATTTGACAGCTCACTGCTGCTACTGGCCCCTCCACCTCTTTCCTTTGGCTCTCCCTGCTGTGGCCACTGCTCACCCCCACCCCTCTGTCAGTTTTCTGTGAGCTAATTTGATTCACTGAAGCTTGCAAGGAATACCTGCAAATTAGACTGCTTTAATTCACTAATACTGAAGAAATGGATCAGTTCACGTAAGGGTCAAGGGAACATCAGATATGGAGAAAAAATGAGGACAGAACTGCTGTCAGGAATTGAGAGACAGACACGAAGAGAAGGGGGAGAGCCTCCTCTTCAGGGACAAGGAGCCGTTAGGCTGCCCATGCTGTCCTAAGATCATGCTCCTTCACCATCCTTACTCTCCCATCCTTCCTTGATGTGGCAGCTGGATTTTAAAAATGCTTACTCATTGCCAACTTTGTAAACATACCACTTAATCATTTTGTATATTAGACAAAAATAACTTCCCTGTGTACAGCCATATAAAAAGACATTAAGACCGAGTTAGGTATCACAAGCTGAAAGACACAAATTTTGCTTGGGTCTATTTTGGGAACCCAGTTTCTCCTTTTCCTGCTTCAGGAAGTGCTGTTTTGTATTGATTTTGTGAAAGGTGAGGTACCATTCATTCACAAAAGATGACTTATGAGTTAAATCTGAAATCACAGCACCACACTTCCCAGGCTGTTTTCTTCGGATTTCTACACACATTTGTGACCATTGGTCATCCTGGAAATGTTGCCTGTGCATTCAGAGAAGTTGAATCCAAGATGCATTGCATGTCCTGCTTGTGGACCTGCCATCATTAGCACTTTCGCAGACATAGTGTGCTACTGTGCGTCAGGAGACAAGGGGCATATAAAGGCAACAAATAAACAAGATTTTCAGATTAACAGATGTCCAATCTATGTAAAAAATGAATTAGAAAAATAAAAATAAAGGCCAAATTCTAAATCTCCCTTTCCTTTCTTTGACCATTTGTTATAATTCAAGTGAGATCTTTCTGTTTGTGAGCTGATTGCCACTTTTCCATACCATCCTCCCATGCCAAAATGACAATCAAGGATGGATGAATCCAAAGCAGTCATATTTTTTACATGCTTTAACTTCAACAAGGCCAGATTTCTCAACATTAGGAATTAAAAATAAGGAGAAAGAAACAGACTTTGTCATTTTTGAAAAATTATCAAAATGTAAGTCTGAGACGGTACATCCATTCTAAAAATTCATTACTAAGTACTAGATTAATTCTCAATTAGAACTGAGAAAAGCAATGTGTACCAAACTCTCACCTGAAATTCAAGCTTAATTTTTATTATTTTTAAGTGTTCACCCATTGTTCTTCATTTCACTCATGCTAACTTTGCAATGTTCTGTAGCTTATAATTTCTGATAGGTCTGGAGCTTGAGCACTGAAATACCACTTAGCAAAGTTTTTTTTTCCTCTGGTTTAGGCCAGCTGGATGTAGAATGCATCTGAACAAATTCCTGTAAAATACTGTACCTCCCAGGAGATTTACATAGATTTGATAAACTTCAGGTAAACTTTTGAAGCAAATTGTAAATCTTTAGAGAATTACCTGTAAGCTAGTGTTAATGATTCCTGTGACATTATTAATGCATTTCATTACATAGTTAAATTATTTTGTGCTTTTATAATGGAAAATCCTACAATTTACTTCAATTTTGGGGAATGTTGTGATTGACACAGAAGCATATATAGAAGAAACGGCAGTATGCATTGCTATTTAAGGCTAGCATTTGTTAATAACTGTCAAACAGTGGTATTTCAGACCACAGAATTAGACTTTTCCCAAGTTTGAAAAATTTAAAATCTCAAATATTGACATTAAATATTCAAATTCTCTCGAAAGTTAAGTAGACTTCTATTTTATTCCACTTTACTATATTTCTGCAAATCATTGGTATTCCAGGTAACATCTCTCCCGTGAAAGGTAACAAGACTTTCTGTTTGAGCATTTTTGTGCTGAAACTGATTTGAACAAGAGATGTCTTCAACACTTATGACTATTGCATTTTAAATGCTATGTATACCAACAAGGAGTGTCCCTTGGGAATGAAGGTGTATGTAAGATGCTGTAGTAATTCCATATTATTTTTTGTATATTTACTGTGTTATTTATTTCCCAGTTATTCTGGTTTGTGATTTACAAAGGAATGAGCTCTTTCTGACTAGGGGAGTTATGCCCTTTGTATGTCACACAGGATCTGTAACATGTTGGTATGTCCAGAGCAGTGAGACAAACAGGAAAAAGAATCAGTGACAACCTTATTTTTAGGGAAATCTTTGCCAAAGGTGTAGAATGGTTTCAATATCTGAAGCACAACAAGAGAAACTATGTAATACACCAAAACACCTGGATATTGATTATGTCAAACTCTTGAAAACCACTAAGTTTGAACAATTTTCACCCATACAGCTAGTTAATTAGGTCAAGAGTTTATTTATATTTTCAAGGTAAGCAACTCCATAACTAGACAATAAGGTAGCTTTTACTATGGGTCATCTTATTTCCTGTTGCTGTTCTTGAAAAGATTGGGATCTGGAAGCTGAATACTTATCTGGCAGATGAGTATAGAATGCAACATAGGCAGTTCAGCTCAGCTCCCGAAGTATCAGTGTTTTTCCTCTGACAGCTTGCAGCAGTGAAAGACAAGCAGCAAGTTAATGTCATCCTCCCACAGCAGCAAATATTTTCAACAACTTTTGCTCTAATCTCGATGACAAACCCTCTTGGAAAGCTCGTTTCCTTCCAACAATAGGTGCACCGAAATAGGGTGACTTCTTCTTCTCCTCACAGCTGACAGCCAAAATACACACCCACACAAAGTTTGTCCAGATCCATTAAACATAGTTTTAGTCTGTTACACCTGCACAAAGAATTAAAGGAAAGTGCTATTGTACTGTAAAAGAACTAGAGGGTAGCATTGTATAGTCTAGTGGAAGCAATCCTAACTAGAATGCTTCACATCTACTTATATAGCTGCTGAACTTCAAAGAAATCCATTACAAGTCAATGATTTCCAAGATTTCCATGGCAACTTAATGAAAACAAACATGAGATACAGCAGACAATTATGCTTGGATGCATCAAAAGAATAGCACTAATTATAGAAGCAGTACATCCTTGGAGGGAAATGTTAAACTGTATAAAGAATAAGCATCCGTCTAACATGTCTTATAAAATGCTGCATTGTAAGGGGGAAATTCAATAGTCAAACCTGCAGATGTGTATCTCTGACAAGTGATTTAAGGAAAGCTCTCTGAAACATTAAATGGATTCTCTTTGGGAATCTCCTAGGCTCCCAGATGTACTTACCTCCAGTTGCAATATTCAGCTGGTGTCTCCTGGGGAGAGTGTGATTTGAGTAAAAAGGGTTGATCTTAGGACAATTCTTTTTATTTTTACCATCTGATCTCTTCCTCCCTTCATCTCTCCAAGGCTAACTGTTCTTGCAGGAACAGGAGAAATAATTGCAATAAACCAGGCTACATTCTGGGGCAGCAATTCTATTTTGCTTACCTTTTTAAGCAGTTACACAGGAGAACTAGAGGAGTACCAGAAGATGGAGGTATATCATTTTAATACAGAGTGAACCAAGAAATTACATGAGTTTACCAGAGAATTTGTATCCCAAGCACCGTCTCATATGTAGCAGTATACTTCATTAAAGGATTGATATTTAAAACAATTCCAAAGGGTAAAATATATTTTGGAACATATGGAAGCAAAAATTTTGAGTCGTCATTATTTATCTCAAAGGCAAAAACATAAAACTAAAAAAGCATTTGTAATGAGTGAATTAGGTATTGGTTTTTTTTATGCTTTGCAGAGTGACAGACTAGAAAATTTTGATGCCCAGGTGTTCTAGGTTATGGTAATCAAGTGTCACTAACTTCATCTTTATCACAGAACATATCTCATTACAAAACAGTGGTTTAAATGCCAGTCTAATATGGATAGTTTTCAGGAGTAACTCAGTCTCAAATGAATATAACAATTTCTTATTTTGTTCCTCTCCAGTATACTGCATTTTGATAGCACTTGAGAAACAAGCTGGATCACTGACCTATGTCAGATTAACAGCATGTATTAGAGTTAGAATGAAGTTCAGAATATTAAACCCCTATTCATAGCATTCTCCTTTTCATAAGTGAATAAATAATAAATAGATTATAAAGTTAATGCATTTTTGCTAACAAGTCAGATTTTAAGGCAACTCATACAGACTCAGATGAATTGTCTCAATTTCTCTTCCAAACCAGAAACATGATTTATTCTTGTAGCTAACATGCAACACACATTTATGGTAAATTTTGGGGAAAACATGTATGTCAACATTTTCTGTGCTTTCTATATGTCCAGCCTCATTTTGAACAGGTAAAATGATATACTGCTAATTGCTATTCCAAAGCTTTTCTGTGAAGTACATACAGGAATGAAGATCTGGGATTCAAGAAGGAAGACACATGTTAATTTTTGTACAATGGAGAAATCAATATTAAAATCAGGACTGCACTGCTTCTGAGGCTGTGCTCCAGTGATAAGAAAATATTGACTTATTATTCTCAGCCTGGAGCAAAAAAACTAAGAAAATGCTTGAGCTTTAATTAATACACATATAATGTAGTTGCAGTTTACATTCACTGACTCCCTAAGAATGTATAAAGTTATGCCATACATTGACCTTTATTCAGACTTTGAGAGAATATTAAATTGTGTTGCAAGCTTGCTAGGGCCAGGACCCTGTCTTTTGTCTGCCTATAAAATGTCTGGCACACCTGTGGCCCGGTATAAATAATCATATCAGTGCCACAGTAAATGAAGATGACAAAAAAAAACCAACCGAACAACATCCCCCTTCCAATTAATCAAATCCAATTTTTAATCAGATCAGATTTTTTAATAGTTTATCTGCTAAGTCTTTCTGAGCCCCTACTGCTATATTTATCCAACTGAGTTGTCAAGTTTCACTAATCTATATAAAGAAAGGCTATACTGCCGGTGCTCGTAGAAAACTTACTTCCATTATCCATCAAAGAGTATGAACCAAAGAACATCTCATTGGTCTTGTTCAGAGATGCTTTGGGCCATGTTCATAACCAGGCCATGTTCATAACCAGGAAATTTGAATGCACAAAACCATAGACAAAAATAGTAAAGATGTTGTACTTCAAGCTTTTGATCATCTGTATTACAATTATATCTGAAGATACTAGTGTTTGTTAGTATCACTCAGTTTCATAAATATGTGACACTGAATAATCCTCTATGTTCTACAAAGGCATTAATCAACATACTCTTTTTAAAAACTGTTTTTATTTCTATCTGTCATAAGTCACATCTAGTCAAAGAAAAATACAGATCTAAATAATCAGTCACTAAGAATTATCACTACAGCAGATTTCTGTGTGCTACAGATAGCAACTGCAATCTGTCCATAAAATAAAAATAACAAACTAACTTACTGCTAAGAATAAGCCAACCAAGAGGAATAACAAACTTGTACAAATCATAATTTTATTGCAGTTAGTCTAATGGTAGAGGCAAAAAAGGATAACAATTCTTTGAGTGTATTATTCAGTACATATTATTCACTCAGTTTCACTTAATCATCCAGCCTCTGTAGGTGCCCAAGGCAACCCTTCAAACCTTTGATTTATTTTTGGTCTCATTTAGAAGCTGTCATACGCTTGCGATGTATTAGTTCCAAACAGCAACAATTTCAGAAATGCATAGGACAGAACTGATCGATTTGGTTACTTTCTACTGGAAGAAGAAAATACCCTAAAATGTGTGAAATGTTTGAAACATGAAAGATTGAACATGCCATAAATAAATTAAATTAAAATTGAATTATTTTAAATATTCCTACTGTTGTAGCTCTCTGGTTCTTTTCTCATTCCCTGTGTTTAGGCTTGAATGAGAATTCTTACAATGTGATAAAGTTTTAGTTCACCGAAAAGAGGTGTGTTTCCCCCTTATTGCTAAGGCTCTGCCCAAAAAAATACTTTCATTTTTTTCTCAAATGCAGTAGCAACCTCCTTTCTTCAATATGTAGCGTTTTATCACTTTCTTCTCCCCTCTATAATCTCCACAACCTCATACCTGTCTTTTGCAGTCCACTTGTTAGATGGAATCACTGGCCTGAGACAAGTTGTTTAAGAAGTGCAGAGGGTAAGGGAGTACTCACTGGGCTCTGAGAAGCCAGGCTACTAGGTGTAAATTTGCTCAAGCAACAAGGTCAGCAGATTTTGTTGTGTTGGTTTTTGGGTTTTTTTTTCCTGGGCTTTTTTTTCTTGAGGATCTTATTTTGGGAAAGTTTTATTTTTTTATCTTTTCCTCTGGCATTCTATACAGGCTGTAATCCTGATTGAATTTATTCCAGAAATCTCAGTCAAATAATCACCAGGCATGTAAAGGTCATATGGATGTGCAAATGCAGATCAGTTCCCTAGGCTTCAGGTCTTGTGCAGTGGCTCTAATACATCTGTGAAGCTATGCACAAATCACACATGTATCACACAGATGGCTTGCATGTGAGCCTGATGTGTTTGGAATGGATCAGATAATGCATTAGCACATTGAAATTCTGTAGAGAAATATAGAAAATATCAATTCCGTGCCTTTTTTTTCCCTTAGTAGATTAAACTCATGTATTCCATTTCCAGGAAAATACCTTTACCCTGCTTTCTTGTATTGGAAAGAAGGGCAAAGAGCAACCTTTTCATCTAGTCTGCTAGCTTTTTTAATTGTCCTTTTCTGATGTATTATGTGCAGGATGTAAAGCTGCAGAGAGATGAAGCTTACTTCCTCAAAAGACAGTGGAATGATACCATTAATCTAATGGGATAAAACCTATACCTGAAGAAAAAGGTTTTACCTTTAAATAGGGGGCTGAAACTGGCACCCTGAGCAGTCCCCAGCTGGAACTGTTTCACATTCTGTAATTTGCTCCAACATCACTTACTCCAGTGAGTAGATATTCACTTGAGAAGCAAGTTACAAGTACAAATTACAGGAGATTCTAGTTTAGGTTCCCTGTGAACTTTTGTGCTACAGAACAAACCAGTGTCAGCCAGAGAAATTTATGGTGGCTGGAGGAGAGTAGCTGGGATGTCAGTGGCCAGGGGAGCACCCTCAGGCAGGACTGGGAGAAAAGGCAGGTTTAAAACCCCTTGGGCAGAGGGTGAAAGCTAGTTTCGCTTCGAGGGCTGGATGCCAGAGGGCAATCCCAAAGCAATGTGGAGAGGCCACAGGTCTTTTTGTCTTTTTCTAGATCTTTAGTTTTCCAGGGGAGGGAAGAGAAAGGCAGATAGATAATAGTGGGTTTCCCCCCCCGCCCAAAGCCTGAAATTACTCTTTTCTATGCCGAAGAAAAAATTCTCAGGCTTTCATTTCAGGGAAGTGGGAAGAGGAAGGAGAGATAAATTTTATTTGTATTAAACTACACTGGAATTATTTTTCCGGTGTCTTGAGTTCAGCTTCCACCCAATGGCTTATTTGCCTTGTCCTGGGCTTTGCTGACTTAGGTCTGAAGAAACTTTGTAAAGATAGATACATAGAATTTAGTTCAGCAGCATGGAATATTGTGGCTTGAACAACTTCTGTGGCCTGACTCCAACTGTTTCACAACAGCTACAGGTATTTGATGAGAACAGAACGTACAACTGACTAAACAATGAAAAAGGGTGTAAAATCTGACAAACTGTAAGCTATAGTTCTTAGTAAAACAAACAGAATTATAAAGTAGTTGTTGTGTTTTTATTTAGTGAGATGGGGCTACAGTGGTACCTTCTGTAAGAAGCTGCTAGAGATTGCTCCCCTTTGTTCAGTTGACTTGGCCGGGCCTAGGGCGGACCCGCTGCTGGCCATGGCCGAGCCAGTTGGTAGCAGAATGTTCTGTGATAACGCCTCTGCGATAACGTATTTAAGAAGGGGAAAAATAGAAAAAAAAAAAAGAAGAAGATGTGAAGAAGCTGGACCGGGGTCAGAGAGGGGGAGGCGCAAGCCTTGTGGGCCTTGCAGGTGTCACCTTCTGGCCTCCTGCTGGGGGGCTGACTGGGCCCTACTCAGCCCAGCCCAGCTGCAAGAAGTGGAGAGGAGATGAGATGTGAAGAGATCCTGAGGCATCTGCCAGCCTGTTGTGAAGAATTTCTTGTGAGAGGAATGGCTGCAGATGCCAAGGTCAGTTCAGAAGGAGGGGGAGGAGTAATGCAGCTCCTGGCCAAGATTCCCCTGCAGCCTGTGGTGATGACCATGGTGGAGCAGGTTGTCCCCCTGCAGCCCATGGAGGTCCACGGAGAAGCAGAGATCCACCTGCAGCCTATGGAGGACCCCACACCAGGGGAGGTGGATGCCTGAAGGAGGCTGTGGCCCGTGGAGGGCCCGCAGGGACAGCTATTCTGGAAGGATTGCACCCCATGGAAGAAATGACCCATGTTGGAGCAGTTTCACGAAGGACTGTGGCCCGTGGGAGGGACCCCACGCTGGTCCCTTTCCCCGACAACAAAGCAGCGGCATAAAACAATGCGTGATGAACTGACCGTAACCCCCATTCCCTCTTCCTACCTGTGCTACTCGGGAGGGGGAAGGTGGTAGAGATAATGTTACGCCTGGGAAGAGGAAGGGGTGGGGGGAGGTCATCTTGTTCTCTGTCTCATTATCCTGCTTTGATTTTAGTAATAAATGAATAGTTTTCCCCAAGTCAAGTCTGTTTTGCCCGTAATGGTAACTTTAAGGATTTTCTCCCTGTCCTTATCTCAAACCTCGAGCCTTTTTCCCTTATATTGTCTCTCCCTATTCTCTTGGAGGGTGGGGGAAGTGAGAGAGAGACTGCATAGTCTGGTCCCCATCAGGGCTAAACTACGACAGTAGTGTGAGACCAAATACAATATATGAAAATGCTGTTCTTATTGGTGCTGAATGTGACATGCATAAGGTCCCTTATTCATGAGAGAGACCAGCATAGTTGGTAAGGTGAAGGCAGAGTCCTAGTAACTCAGCCCAATCCCACTGCCTCAAACCAGGAATCTGATTTTCTGGCGAACTTTCTGTCCTTATTTATGCCAGCTCAAAATTGCATAAGTAATTTTACACTCAGTTTGTATCATTATCAATAACTACACAAATTTTCTCCATGAAAAATCTCACATGCATCAGCTCACTATGTGATCCATCAAAAAAAAGAAAAAATACAAGTAAGTCAAATGTATTTACATGTTGGTCAGAAAGAGCTCACTTCATAGGTGAATTTAATGCCACTTCAGACAAGGAGAAAGTAAATTGTGGTTTGCGAGCCACTTGTTGGCCAAACCAAGCCCTTCTGAAGTTTGACCATCTGCAGCAAATGTGGAGATCTGGAGCAAAGCACGTTTTAGACATGGAAGAAAGCCCATAGAGCATCAATTAGACATTGTGGTCCATAACATATTTACTTTAAATTAATTTTCAGTAAGTAGCATGTGTGATTTTGACAGTAGAGTTTTGCCCATATGGTTTAACATTTGGGTGCCTCTAAAGCTTGGAAAGTTTAAACTATTTGCTAATGCTTCAGCAATTTTATCTCTCCATCTCTCTGGACTTTTATTTTTGAAAGAGTAAGATTAAAGGTAAGATTTAAGAAGTTCTCAATTTAGTCAATTTGAGAAGATGCATGACATTTGGTTTCCAGATACAGAAATGTATCTGAGAAAAAAAAAAAAAAAGACTGCTTTAACAATGTGATTTCACGTCATTTCGATTGTTTTTTAAGAAAGACAATATCTTTTAGGGGAAGGGAGCTAAGAAGGAGTCTAAAAGCAAACTCATCCTTCTGACTCCAGTATCTAAGAATTTTTGCCCTTTTCAATTTTTGGGTGGTCAGATGAGAAATATCCCCAATTGGATCTGCCACAGTAAATTTTCTAAAACTGTTAAGTTAAAACCAATCCTGCTACACCCATATTTATTCAGTAATGTTGTGCCTATAGGGGCACTGGCACACAATTTTATCTGCAACATTATTTTTCTGGCAGTCGTGACAAACTATAAAATACAGGACTGAATTTTTAAATTGAGGTTCTCATTATGAATCAAGTGAAAGTAGTATACTGCTACTGTAAACTAGCGGCAAACTTGCTCTTAAACCATATTTCCTATTTTGCTGCAAACGTAAATTCAAAGAGATATATGTTTCTATCATCCCAAGGCTACCACTGAATTAAAATATCAGCAATATCCATGAATTAAATGGGCTTCATCAACACTTTTTACAGCAGTTGAGATATCACTTTATATTTTTTGTTTACAAACAGCAATAAATATACTTATGTGTACTGAACTTTATTATCATTAAGATTTATCAAGCAGCATTTATGCTCCCGGCCTCGCACAAAAGGAAAAAGAAAAACAAAAAACAAAAAACCCCCATGATTCTTCTACATGCAATTTCTACAATACCACCAAGATATTTAAGATGTTGGAGTCTTGCATTTTTGCAGGGCAAATATCCAACTATGCATTCTTACATGGGCGTGAGCATGTCTGAGAACATATTCAGCATTAAGGTACCACATTATTTGCTAGTGCCAAAGCTCCTGAAAGATGCTACATACCTAAAGAGAATTTTAAGGACTCAATTCTAACCTAGGCTGTGCTTGAACCATAGGTCTCTCTTCTAAAATAAATGGGGTCTAAGCTTCAATGAACATGTCCCAGGAGATGGATGCTTACTGAAAGGTACAACACACAGTGCTGGCTTGTTACCTCAGAGCTTCATCAGGTCAAAGAGACAGCACGCAAGCTGGACCTGAAACAGGTCGTATAAGAACTGTCTGCATATGTATCCATTCTTCAGAACAGATGATAGAAGCAAGGCAGATGCAGGATCACTGTAGTACTTCTGAGAAACAAAATAGATTATGTACCTAAAGATTGAAATAAGATCCAAGAAGCAGCACAAATCGGAATGTAAGCACATAGCCCTTCATTATATTCCCCCTCCTCCCCTCATCCTGTGGAATTTACTGAATACTCATCTAGAAGTTTGGGAGCATTACATTGAAGATTTATCTACATATAAAGAAACTAAAGCCTTCACTCATCACATATCATCTGGGTGAAGTTACACCTCAAAAAAAAAAAAAAAAGCAGTCGTTTTCAATAAGGCAAAGCTTTGGCTGAAGTTTGTTTTCCCAGATGTAGTGTAATCCTAATTTTAATGGAGCATGACATTCAAGTAATTGGAGGCAGAGTCTGATCATTAATTTGGGATTAGAACCACTTTATTCTTACTTTTAAGTATTTTATATGGTATTTCCTGTCCAAAACATTACACTAACCCAAATTAAATTGGTTCAAGATTAATTTAGTTAAAGTGGTGCAAAACTCCCATGTAAACACTCTTAATTTGTTTTAAACCTGAAACAACAGCCTAGGTTAAATTGATTCCTCACAAGATTAAGCAAAATCAATATATCATCCATTTTTAACCTGTTTAAGAATATCCACTAAGTAAATTAACTTCAAAACCTAATAATTTAACAACACATGCTGAGAGTAGCATTTATCATGATGATCACTATTGTCTTCTTCTCTCCTGGTAGTTGCCTGTCTGTCACCCCATGTCCATCTGCCACATTTCTTGCCCAAAATCCCATCTCCTTCGAAACTTTTAATTCCGGTCTTGTACACAATCTGGCAATATAAAGAGTGCTGTCATTTAGAGGGACTCCCGGCTCCAAGCTTGGTAATTGTAACATTAAAACAGAGCAAGGCTGCATGCAAGTGTGGCCTTACTTTAAAGCTACAGTCCTAAATACTGGATTTCCTGTATTATGGATTTTCTGTGCAGAAGTGTTAAACTTTCTTTCTACATTAGAAAAGACCTGTTTAGACCAAAGAACATTTTGAATTGGTGGGAAGACTAAAATAACTTGCAGTCTTCTTGTCAGGATTTTTAGATTACTGTCTGTAAACTACAGATCCATAGATGGTGACATTAAAAAGAAAAAAAAAGTGTGATAAGAATCAACATGAAGACTTAAGCTTCTAATGGATTAAAACAAATCACAAAAATAGGAAAAGCAAAAGTATCACCATTATCAAGTGCCTTATATCCAGAGATAATGAAATTACAAGTAACTATCTGATTTGCAACTTCAAAAGAACAACATTTTTCCAATTAGGTGCAAGAAAGCATACTGTTTCTTTTAGTTGATTCTCAAGGTCTTATTCCTTGGCAAGTGCAAACCCACACAAGACAGCATGAACCGTGAAAAGGGATCGTGTGAGTTTAACAGCTCCACTAAAGAAATATAAAATTGCTTTCTGGTTGCCATGTTATAGCTAATATAAGGCACAAGCTTGACAGGGGGGGGAAATTAAATTCTTATTATAAAATCCAAGTTTGATTTTTCTGTCAAATAAGTTGTAATTCAATTGCTCTAATCTTTAAAATACCACTGTAAGCAATGAGTTATAGCTTATTTGTTTCATATTTTTGCAATCAAGAAACCTTTTGAAGATATGTACCAGTAATTTTCATTATTGAATTAAGAATATCTTGTCTTTGATAGCCACATTATACGTGAAGGATACTGAGTCCTTTTGCAAGATTTATTTCAGTAAAACATCAGTCACCAAGAAATTCATACCATCAAAGATTAATTTTGTGTTAAGTTTTAACAGCAACCAGCAATTTAAGGAAAAATGGCAGGACAGAAAAATATTAAACTAAAATTTGAAATAGAAAGGTAGCAGAAAATATTTTAGCAGCTTGGTAAATGATGAGAAGAGGAGGAAAGCAAAATTTCCCAGTTAGGCAAATCTGTACTTCTTGTAAACATTATGCAGACATTGCATTAAGATGTTTCCTGTCATAGCGCAGAATGATTGATAAAAACGATTCAGGGTTCAGATAGCGATAGTACAGAGCAAAAAACATGGGGGGTGGGGGACGGGCAGAGGGCAGAAATCCTTTTAGATTGACCTTTAACTGATAAATTGATGATATCCTCATTAGCAGCAACCCTGCTGCTTGCCCTCAATAAAAGATAATGTCCTGCTGTTAACACTATTCCCATTTCTGTGATTTAACGCTACTATTACAGTGCAGATTGTATTTAAATGGATTATGGTTTAAATTAAGATAAAATATTGTTGGATCTGCAGTGTTTGTCTCCGAACCAAGCAGTGTGCTTTCATTGTCTGTGACTGGAAGTCGGCAAGCTACAGGGACATTTGTCAGATGACATTAGTGCCAAGGTTTTCACAAGGTAGTACTATACAATATCTGATTTGTTTAGTATGCTCTCAGTAATATTTCACAGGCAGTTAGTCTGTTTATGATAAACTTTTTAATGCATAGTTACGCACAGTATCATCCTTCCTGAGGAAAAAAAAACAACCTTTACTAGAATTCCAGTATTCTCTTAGTATGCAAAATTAGTGGGTTCACAGTGTAGCAAGATAATGAATCAGATTAACTGTTACATGCAACTGATACACCATGCAGTTTCACATTTTGCATGGCTATCAGTGCCATTGACTGCTAAAAAACCAGAAAGAGATGTTATTACTGCTCTATGACTTGATTTTGTTAGTTTCTGAAGACTAGTTTTAAACAAAGAAGCCTAAGCCGTTCAGTCTGATCCACTGATGTGCTTACCTTTCAATATTTTATCCTGGGAGTCAATTTATATTTTCAAGATAAATAACCAAAATTCTATAGAACGAAGATGTTTAGTGATCTCTCTCATTAAACATAATTATAGAGTTATTTTAATTATTTAAATACATGCTGACCAAAGTTAACAACAGTAGCTCTTAATATTCAGAAATTCTCTACATTGATTTAAGTTTCCTAATACTGAAATAATGTAGGAACCATTACTACAGAAGCAATATTGTCACAAGAAAGAGCAGTGTGATTTTAAAAATCTGATCTATTATTTCCATGCTCTTTGCTGTTTTCACTGGTATATATGATCCACCATGCAACCTACCACCTCACTGTGATCAAATGCACACCAACTAACTTGCTGGATGTAATCTCTTCCCACAAGACCTATGGTAAATATGGTTTAGAAATTGAAAACATCCCAAGGGCATCCTTCAGTTGCAGTGGGGTTCTTGCATATAAAAATCTATTTCCTATCCAAGAAAATAAATAGCAAAGTATTTTTGTTTCCAGCTAGGTGAAAGCAGATGGACATCATCCAGATCTCATGAGACACACTAGTATGATCCCTGTTGGGTCTAATCATCAGTGTGATCCTTTGGAGCTGCTAAGACCTGGAGCCACCTGTGGGAATTGCACTAGGGGCAGGCAGGAGGCAGGTTTCCCCCTCGCCCTGCCCCACTCACTGTGAGGCAGCAGGGAGGTGGAGATGGGATCCAGCAACACAGCTCCAGCGTCTTCCATCCTTAGAGCAGGGCTGCACGCAGGCAGCAGCACACTCATGTCCATGACCATACAGAACTGAGAGAGATCAGACCAGCCACTCCGAGGGTTGGGTTGTGTATGGGCTCCTCAGCTCTTGATTCTCACGAAACAGTGGGAACTTATTCCCCTCAACTTTCTGCATGTACAGAGGAAAGAGCAAGTGATCTCCACTCTCTCCAGGCTTATTTTCTGCAGCTTTATGAGCCCTCAGTCCCTCTGGTAATCAGCTCTCACATGTGCCCTTTCTCTTTCACTATGCTAAACAGGGCTTTAATCAAAAGGTCTGCTGTTTCATCCTGGATTCTTTTCAGGAAAAAAAAATATTCACATATACAATTGTAAGAAGCAGCTGTCACTCTAGAGAAAGTTATGCAAGCAACATAAGGAATGACTTGAATAACAATATCAAAACCCTTGAATAATGTGAAATTATTCAAAGGGAACTTAAAAATGGAACCCATTTCATTTGAGAAATTCGAGGGGACTGCCTCTTACTGTAAATTAGTTTAAATAATATCTATGCTTTCTTCCAGTGGTTTGTATCTGACAGTAGAAAAAATTCCATCTCTGTTATCCTGGCAAAAGTAGAGCCTGGATTTGACAGAAGCACTTTGGCAAGATTTTACAGGATTCATAATCCAATATCCAAAGTTTCTGAAACTTTGTTAAACTGCATTTTACCACTTTCTAAGGAGTGTTGTATCCACATTGAATGGTCCAGTACTGCTACTAGATGTGGAATAAATTTGTCAGGAGAAATGCCAACAATCTGCCCTTTGGTGCTGAAAACTGGAAGCTCAGAATCTGCAAAATTTTAATTATTCAAAATTATCATTGTATAATCCTGGTTTAGTTTTACACTTTTTGTTATTAACTTTAAGTATACTTAGATGGGGATAGAACTGTAAGAAATATTTTATCTTTATGTAATCCCATATAAATGAGATTTTTTTAAAAAAAAACTTCATGCTGATCACAGCTCTTACAACTGTATGTTCCACGTCATGTGTGTTCACATTGAAAAAGACAGAAGTATTTCTACTCAAGATGGAGAACTTTGACTAGTATATACCTTACTTTCCTTAAACTGCCTATTATTTTATATATATATAAATAATTTGGAGGAAAAAAAAATAAAATAAAGATGATTGTTTAATAAGCTGCCCTTTAAAAGATGATTAAGTGGATTAAAATGTAATTACAATTATTCAGTTATATACATGTTATTTCTTTTACATGGTATTTAACAATAGGGGTTATTTTATAATTTTATGAACTTAGTGGGAGTGAGAAAAATCTCTTAAATTAATAATGTAATTATTACTTCTGACCTATTTCTGTAGTTTTCCTTGTTATTTTTGTTCACAAAAAATAACTTTAAAAATTCAAATATTTTGAAGTTACATCTGTATAAAAGCAACACAGCTGTATGGACAGAAGAAGTTAAACGCGATATAAATGTCAAATATTATTAAAAGTTAGAAATTTAAAAGGTTGTGTAAAACAACTTTTCAATATTAACCTGAAGCCCAAAGCAATATTTTAGGGTTTGGTTGTTTGTTTTTTTTTTTTAAGTTGATGAATATTGTCATTAATGAGTATTGCATTGAAAAAAAATGTCTCAGTTAAATTAATATCAATTTGTATCACTAGCCTTTTCAGGAAGTATTACTGAGTTCAGCGTGCATTAAAGGGAATTAAAGACTCTCTAAACTGTTTTTATGATCATCAGAGCATGCCTTACATTAGATGTACATCATGGCTCTACAAAAATCACTGGCAAAACTCCCATCAACCGCAGTTGTGTTCATGCTGTACAGTCCTTTATTTCTCTAATTGTTGTGGTGTTGGCAATCTCAATGGAAGTGTTACTCTTGTCCTTTCAAGCAGAGCTGGATGTAATCTAGATATTCCTTAATATTTTGTTATTGTTTTTATAGTTCCATCAACATAGAGTGGATTTCCAGACCCTGGTTCACAATGTCATCTACCCACACTGAAACTCTAGGAATCGTTTAAAAGTACTTCAGTGCAATGCAGAATTATGGGTTGGGAGCATAGCATCAGGGCTACTAAAGGTTTTCAAAAACTGTGCTGCATGTTTTGTCAGGCGTTTAACCAGTTTATGCTGTGACCATTTTCATTCTTCTGCAATTGTTTTTGTGTGAAGAGACCATTACAAGCAGATTGGGCAAGCTTTACAAGACAAAAAGCATAAGATGAAGAGATAAAACCCCAAAACAACAACATTGTGCCGCCAAGAACCCCACCAGATCATACTAGAAACCACGTAACCATATGTATGTTTCTACCAGGTTTAAAATCCACACTGTTAGTAAGGAGAGGTGGTGCTGTGTTAGCTTAGGGACATCACTCATTCATCAGCGCCAAGGCCAAGTGCTATCGTGGCAATGTCTTCAAGAAGACCTGTGGACAAAGGAAGCATAACACTGCAAAACCTTCCGTGCTCAGCTAAGGAGTTAATGTGCTGACAGCTGAAAAGAGAGGTACCGATCTAGTCAGCATCTCTAGGAAAGGCAAAATTTTATAGGAGCTGCTACAGGACAAGGAGTAACAGAAGTAACTTACCTACACTTGAAGGGATGGAGGGGTTGGGTTGTGGCAACATGCATAAATGGCCAACTAGTATCTTTATGTTCATGTAAATGAAATATACAAGACCTAGGGAAGACATGAAGATATTTTATTTTTCAGTTCTTATGCCTACATTCTGTGAAGATACAGTTATTGTCTAGGAGCTGTTTGGCTTAAATATCAAACATATAGATGACAATAGCTCCCCTTTAAAATACTTTAGAGAAGAGGTCAAGAGGAATAAGAAGTTGAAATAGCTTCCTAAATGTCACAAAGCCAAGTCTCCTGAAAAAAAAATGAAATTGCTCAAGTTTATTAGCCAATCTATTTCTCAACAATAGTGTGAGAGTGATAGTGATAGTGTGAGCGGAGACTGAGAGCATGATGGCTGTTATTACTGCTATGCATTATAGAAAAGCAGCAAGATAAGGCAAACACATTCCCAGTAACATCCAGCATCATGCACCCAAGTCATTATTGCATGCCCTTTGCACTGCCTGCAGACAGAATAAAACAGGGCACTGCAAAGCCATCTCAATAGAGCAAAACTTCACAAAAAAAAAAAAAGGCACCAAAAAGCAAATACCCGCCCACCCCCAAAGATACATCTTTCATATCTCTTTTTCTCCTTGTTCAAATTTTTGTCCTGTTACAAACCACTTCACCAATAAAAGGTCGTATAACTACCATTTTAATATCAAAACCCCACATTGATTACAATGAGTAAGGAGTTAATTCTGGATGTTTTCAAGCAACTGATCTCATTTTAGACCACCAACTTTTTTTTAATCCTTTCTAAGTATTTGCTGCTGATATACAAAGTGAGTTGTGTAGCTTGATTTTTTTGGGATTTGGGGTTTTTTTTCTGTTTTTAAAAGAATTTTTGGGTATGGAAGTTAGTGTTGAATTCTTTCTTTTGACCTTCCTCTGCAAATAAGTATATTGAATCCTTTCTGGATTGATGCAGTGGCATTAATCTACTGATTCAGCTGCAGCATATTAATTTCTATAGTGAAAAATTAACTTTATGTGTATGCATGTACTCTGTGTACAATGTGTGGAAAAATAGCAGTATAATAATGCTAAAAAACAGGAATCAGAATTCTATTCTTTGGAAACAGAGTTCTATCTTCTAGTGAAAAAAATCACCTCATCTTTGGTTTTTGGGTTCTGTTTTGCTTTTTTTGTTCTGATACTGCGTCAAATGTTTCAAGGGTCACAACACTGAAAGAAAAAGCAACAATCCATATGCAGCTTTTTCCTAAGACTTGCAGCAAAACTCTCACCTAAGATTCACACAGGCTTGTGAAGGCTTATGGAAAACCCCTTGCCTCGCATGTGAACACCTCCTGAGGGAAAATTAGTCATTTCACAGAGCACTAATGATAGCTTGCCAGTGTAAAATTAATGGCATCCTTGGGGAAAAAGGTAATAACATTTTTTCTGATTAACCTAACTGGCTGCAGGACTCTGCTATAGTTCTGTTCAAATTCATCAGCAAAGCCATTTTTTGTACAGTGCCTTGAGTTGGAAATTTTTAATCTCAGAGCTGAGAGGGCAAATGGCAGTTTCTGGTGTTCTGCTGGTTTCTGTAATTACCTGTGATCACAAACTACATTTATTCTCATAAGATTTAGCTAAGCTGTAAAATCCAATGATATTCCATAAATCCTCAAAATAACTTTTTCCATCAACAAATCATTCACTTGGCCTTTTTAAGTCAGTCATTCATTTCCAGTATGAAAGACAGTGTAGAAACCAAAGCTAAATTAGCAAACTGAAACCTAAAGCAGTATGCACAGGTTAGAACAATGCAGTTCTGCAGATAAAGACTTATTCGTATGCCCTGCCTTATTGGCTACAGAGCCTAACTTACTTTGCCTTGAAAGATTTTGAGAGTCCTATAAGAAGAAACTGAATAAAAAAGAAAATCAGAGTGTGAACATCTTCTTTCAGAAAACTTTCTTCACTATACAGTACTATGCTATTTATCCTGCACACTCTTTGAAAGAAGTAGAAAAAATATCCCTAAGGAATTCTGTGCAATATAGTGGCAAAATTAAGTGGAAATTAAAGGAGTATATGCTACCAAAAAGCTCCTAGGTTTTCAGAATGCAATAAGGATACATTCATTCATTCTTCCTCTAAAGCATCTCTGTAGTAAAGTTCTTTAACATTATGAACTAAATTTTGCATTGACTTATTACTAATAAACTTTCAGCATCAAGTGTTGTAATCTATTATGTATAACATTCTGAAATTTTTGCATCACATGAAGTGTGAATCTTATCAATAAAAGGCAACGCTACCCACTAGAAAAGAGAAGTGAAGATGAATTTTATATCAAGAGTTAAAATCTGCTCATTTTTCTTCTGAGGACAGATCCTCTGGACCACATTCTGTTTCTTTTAGTTTGTGTTTGAGACTTCTTTAAGACTTTGCATATGCAAAGGTAAAATTAGAAACCTCAGCAGTCAGCCCACTTATTTCAATAATTGCTGTGATTGAACTAAGATGAGCAATGCTTAGTCCTTATTTGAAAGTTGAGAGGAAATTTACTTTAGTGAAATACAGCACCACTACCCAGGCTGGAACTTGATTATAAGAGTGTCATGATGGTAAGAGTGTCAGCTTTGTAGAGCAACATCAACTGTAGGAACAGAAATTAAACTAGAATGATAATGCAAACTAACTCTGGAGGGGTGTATTTACAAATTTAATTATTTTATTAAGCCATTTCTCTACTAAAGCACCTTGCTTTTTTCTTGATAATTCAATACAAGTCACTTCACATCCTATTACCCATGAAAACTTCAGAGGACTCCATTGAAAATTTGTGGAAGCCTACTATCTAATGATCTATTTCATTAATAACTCGTCTCCCTGGTTTCTAGGCCACAAATGCGCCAGACTCTGAAAGTTTATTCCTGTTGTTTGTAAGAACATTTTAATTGCCTCATTTTTGACAAATGTGGAAGGCTAGATCAGTCAATGAAATTCACATCAATAGTGTCAGAGAAATCATTAAGTGTGTTCAAAGAGAATTCACATGTACTGACAATACAGGATTGCTTGCTCCTGCTGCCATTGGCCGGAAAGCGACTGCTATTTTAAGCTATCATCTCACTTTTTAAATATATAGTAAGAAAGTTAGCAACAAAGATTTTACCGCTGCTACTATGAGAAAATGGGGACTGATAACTATTTAAAGAATGACAGAAAAACAGGCTAAAGTCAAAAGACAAAATGAGAAAAACCTTAACCATGAATTCTCAAAATAATTTTTCTTTCCTCTTTCTTTCCTCCTTTGTACTTCTAAAAACAGAGCTTGTAGTTAGTGTGTAGACTATCTCAATTAATACCCAGTTCCTGATATACTTAAGACTATTCTGAGTCACACCTTTCTATGTAAGAAGTTGATAGATCGTGGTCACTGCACATACTTAATACCTTTGACAAGAAAACCCCAAGTGCTTAACGGTGGGTCCTTCTGCAGATGGTCTCAGGATGACCCCATAAAACACACTGTGCTCTTCAGACCTCCTCTTCATGGAGTTCCGCATACAGCAGCAAGAGTGACTCCAAACTGCGGAACTGGTTGGAGTTTGTAAGTACTTCCCACTTGGCTCAGGCCAAGATAAGGACATCCCTTTACTGCTGGATGTTTAAATTAGCAAGTCAGACTTAACTACATGTTTAAAATCAGAATTTTCATTAAAATTTGGCTTAGTGGAACACATCCAATTTACATAGTGATTTCTATATCGAAGGTAGTTCTGCTTTCTCTGCCAGGAAGCACAGCATTCAGTCTAATTTTTTTTTAAAAAACAGAGGTACAGAAAGCAAAGTTCAGACATATTACTTCTGAGACAATCTCATATTTGAACTTCCACTGGAAGCTGGGCACAGAATTGCTTTTTTTCCCCACTTAGTGGGACTCAAATCTCATATGAACCCATCTAAAGACTGACGCAGCACATTTAATGTCATAAGCCCCAGTTTGTCAAGCTGCCAGAAGAACAGACAGATCTACTGGTGGAACCCAATGGAATTTTGGACACTGGTAAGGGACTCCTCAGAGCTGATATACCAACCATCCCTTCCATCTCTGCATTTATCTTAAAGAGGTGACAAGATCCATTTGAGGATACAGATAGTTTTATTGTCTTAGAAATTGATTGAATAAGCAATGCTGTAAACTTTCCAAGTGGATGTAATCTAGATTTTCATTGGTGTTGAACTGAGTTTCAGTACTTTGTATTTGGTCAGGAGTTAGGTATGCTTTGCAGACTCTTCCTTCTCTCTTATTTCACAGGAGTTTCTGCGGAAGATTACCTAAATGAGTATGTAGGTTGCTATTCAAGGAAAAGCAGTCGCAACATGCTGCAGTTACATTTACGTTGTGAAAATAACCTCAATAAAAAGCCTTCCATAGTAAACATATTTGAATAATGTGGAAACGGCATGAGAGGTATTCAGCTTCATCTTACATATTTAATTTAAGCTTCTCATGATGCTTCAGTCCCCAATCGTGACTCAAAAGTGAGCTAAAAGTGAAGGAACTACTGTGTTTCTAAACAAATCATTTTTTAAGTAGACAGTCTCATAACCAGAGGAAAGTCGTTAAGTTGAAAATCCATGCTGAGCTGTAAAGTGCATTATATATTCCTTGATGTATTACTAGCAAAGTACCTATTAAAGCAAAGTACGGTAGAATATTCAATAAACTCTACATCCATAAAATTTACATTTTTCCACTAGTATTGAATGTTTAGAGACTTTTTCAAATATATTTAAAGAGTTTAATCTTTAAAAAAAATCACACCACAGAATGCAACTGTATTTTTTAAAGGCAATTTTTGTGGTTTTTTTTTCCCCTGCATGAAAATAGAGAGTTGTGGTTTCCAGTACTACTTCACGGGAACGGTTGCACTGTTGAACAGCAAGATCTTTATTATTAATTGATTTTTCATTTAATTAAGAAATACAGTTAAAGGACAATTGATTTAGGTAAAATAAAGTAAGATACAAAGGGTATAAAGAAACAAAAAAAAATTTATTCTGGTTTCCATAGTTTGCACATCAAATATATTCTTCGAATTAACCATGTTGTCTCCCCTGGCACTATTGAAAATATTGACAGAAATCTTTCCATTGTCATCTGCTGCAAAGAAGAAAATTTCTTTAATTTTCCCCCCGCCTTTGAGATGTGTCCCTCTACTAATTGGAAAGTAACACTAACAAAGTTGCAAGTCTTAAATGTGCATTTCTCTTAAATAGAAATAGTAAAATTAATATGTAACTGTAATACTTTCCCTAAACAAAAGATGTATTGTTCACATACAGGAAGAAATTGGTGGCTGTTGTAAAGTCCCAATGACTATTTGAGGCTTCAAAGATTCTAAATTACAGCTTAGAAACCAAATACTATGCAAAACGTAAAACTGTGTTTGTCTGGAGTTATTCAAATTTTAAAAAATTTTCTCAACCAAGAGTTAAATGTTTATTTTCTCAGAACTGATCTTTTTTATTTAATATTATACTGTCAAAAGGTTCATCAAATCAGACTAATAAATCCAAAGCTCAGATACGTGGAGATTACAAATTCAGTTACAATGTTGGGTGGAAATAACCTTTTATCAGTCTAATGAGCACCAGGAATCACTGCAAAATCTGCTATCTCCATGTTCTGTGAGGAAGTTATTTAAGAAGAAAGCAAGGAGGAAGGGGGAGAGGGGGAAGTATAGATTTTAATTTCTGTGTAACCTGTCAGATCATCAGAGACTAGGTACCAACATGCTGTTCAAATCTTCAGAAGGCATCCAATACCTGGTAGTGATGCTTACTACTTGACATAGTACTGAGTCCTAGGTACTTAGCCTTGTACTTTTTGAGTACTTCTACATGTAAATAAGACTATGAAGATAGACTTTTAATTTTTTTTAAATTTTTTTTTCTGTAGCCTTACATCATAATTTTGTAGTTATAGTCTTTATTTTCCCAATAAGCAAGAAATATGCTTAAATATACCAGATGATGGAGCACTCATTGCTTGTAATATTCTAAAAAGAAGGAAAAAAGCCCTCTTCACAAGTGTTACAATAAAAATACATATATTTCCAAATATATATTTTAGGATACAATGAATTAAGAAAGTTAAATGTTGGAAACCCAAACCCAAGAGTTTAAATCTTGATTTGTCTTTGAATAAAGTGATTACATTTGAGTTATTTTACATTTCTGCTTTAAAAAAAAACCCCATAAGACTGTAATCAAACATGGTGAGATGACTACATAAGAGAATTTAAATGGTAGTTTAGAAAATTCCGATTATGTAATCAGTTTCAATTTAATAAACAAAATTATTGTAGCCAATCTGTGCAGAACTTGAAACTGACCTTTTACCTGCAGCAGCAGACAGCACACAAAGAGCTGTCTCTACACAAACAGCAGCAGCAAAGAAGCTGATGAACCATTCCTCCTTATCCCCTTGTACCTGGGTCAGGAGCAGAGCATCAGTGCAGAAGAAGCTACTCACTTTCACAGATGTTAATTTTCACCTGAAATTTGCAGGGCACTTAATTTGGATATCTTGCATCCTTTTCCCTGACTCATTTTGTACTTTTGCCTGAGGCATGCCTAAACGTGACTGTAGTTTAATCTCCTAAAACTTAAGATGTATTAAGAGATACTGAAAAAAAAAAAATAAACATATCACACAAATAAAATAGGTTAGGGGAGGAGGCAAAGAGACCAACTTGGCATTTCAGGAATTGGTTCTGATTTAGAGTATGGTAAAAAAAAAAAAAAACAAAGAAAATTTTGTACCTAAACGTTTGTCTTTGTTTTGGAAAGGTGACATGTAACCCAACCCTGTATCCACTTCAGCATCTATTATTTTTCTTTTTTTTTTCATCGGAGCTCTCTTACAAGCTTTAAAATGTGGATGTAGGAATATAGGGTTTAGCCTTCTAAAAAATCTTAGCCATGCTATTCACATAAATTAATATTTCAGTAAGTTTTTTGAAATGTGTTTCAGAAGTAACTAAATAATGAAAGCTAATGTAACTTAAAATAATTGTATCTTTACAGGAGTCTGACTCTTATTCTTTGACACTTAATTGTGGGAAATGCCAATGCTACAAGAGAAGAACAGTCTCTTGTCCCTGCACCCTGGCTTTTATTAGGAGGTCAAATCTATTTTAAGCTGACTTGAATCTTGAATAAAATCAAATACACCTTAAAAATAACTAACTAAATAAAATGAGTAGAGGCACTCAAAATTATGTTGAGCTCATCTATACATACTGGAATTCTTTTGTGGATGAAAGTTAATGCTAATTAAATAACAGTGAAGTAGCATTTATGAAGCCTAGAATATAATTTTCTTTGATTTGTACCATTATCTTCAGACGATTACTACATCATTGCATTTTCAGAATAAATATCCACCTATCTGAGGCTTCTGTGCAAGTTTCTCTATAAATTCTGGTTACATACAGTATAACAGTAGAGCTTTCTGGAGAGACAGCTCTGAACTATAAAAGATTTCAGTGGCAAGATTCACATTACCGTGACTGTGATGATTGTATTCCTCTCACATGGCATGAGTTCAGAAGTTAAGAACTTTTGAGCAAAGATACATCTGAGTAAAAGACCATGTAGCTCAAATCTCTTGAGAACATTGTCAGTTAGAGCCAGATTAATTACGTAAAAACTTGTTGCAAGTCAAGCACTCTTTTTCAGTGAGTAGATCGTGCATGAACCAGCTCAAACCTTCTTCTAACGTAGCCAGTACTTTTCAGACTGAAGTTGTTCAGAAGTTTATTCTAATTATTCAATCTGTGCATTTTACAGTAAATACTTGAAATATATGAATTTGCATGTCTGACAAGATATTTTTTTTTTATTTTTTAAACAAAATGTCAGCAAATGATGAAGTGAATTCAATAACTTTCTTGTACACTTCATGATAAATATTTGTTTATGTTAAAATTATGAGAGGAACTACCATTTGTAAATGTTTTCAAAAGTACCTGATCAATACCCGACTAGGTGTTGTTATTGGAATCATAGAATCATAGAATAGTTTGGGTTGGAAGGGACCTTTAAAGGTCATCTAGTCCAACCCCCCTGCAAGGAGCAGGGACATCCCCCACTAGATCAGGTTGCTCAGAGCCTCATCCTTTCCTGTAGGCCCCCTTGAGGTACTGGAAAACCTCTATAAGGTCTCCCCAAAGCCTTCTCTTGTCCAGGCTGAACAGCCCCAACTCTCTCAGCCTGTCCTCACAGGAGAGGTGCTCCAGCCCTCTGATCATCTTCATGGCCCTCCTCTGGACTTACTCCAACAAGATTATTGTTTATTATTATTATGTTTATTCATAAACAATAGTCATAAACAACGAATTATCTGAACCTCAAACCACATAAATCAGTGAAAATATTTATAACAGACACTAAATTATTATTTTTCTGAGGGTGAAGTATTAATTTGAAGTATTAATTAAGCGTGACCGGTAAATAGACATGCAGACTGTCTCACACAAAATTTGCCACGAAATTTCAAAAACCATCTAAGCTCTTCAGAACAAGCTTCACCTGATGGAACTGCGCCTTGTTTAGTAACATAAAATCTCCCCAATCAGTTCAGCATGACCTAGTCATGTGTTATGATAGAATTTGTGCTGAGATTCTCTCTGAAGATTATCTGAGGGAGGAAAAGTCAGGGTCCACTTTTCAAGCTTCAGGAGCCACCAGAACTGTAAAAGTTTTGCCTCTGTCTCGCCTACCTTGGTTCACTTACTGTATCACATTTCTTTAGTGCTCAGCTCTGGAACTGATAAGGATTAAGCAACAAAGGAAAAAACCTTTGGCCTCAGATAAAAACGTTTAGTGATTGTTGTGGTTTAGCCCGAGTCACCACACAGTTTCTCACTCACCCTCCCCTGTGGGATGGAGGAGAGAAATTGGGAAGAAAGGGAAACTCGTGGGTGGAGATGAAGACAGTTTACTAGAATAGCAAAGGAAAACTACAATAATAACAGAATATAAGGATTAAAAAAAAAAAAAAAAAAAAAAAAAAAAAA